>BLKR01010967.1:0-41979 GCA_011170035.1 Teleogryllus occipitalis
GAAGAGACTCTCTAATTGCAAGCGGGGGAGTAGCGACATTTGTGAAACAAGATGTTTTTCTTCATAATATTCCACTACAAACTCCCTTAGAAGCTGCGGCCGTATCGATCAAGCTTAATATAGTGGTGACTGTATGAAATATTTACTTACCGAATAGCCAAACATTGAATATTCTCGAACTTGACAACATTGTCATGCAACTTCCTAAACCATTTATTATAGTGGGTGATTTTAACAGCCATAATATTATGTGGGGCTCTCGAAGAACTGACAGAAGAGGCAAATCTATAGAAGAATGGCTCGATAAATATGATAATTTAATCCTCCTGAACAACGGAAGTGCTACAAGATTTAATGCAAGCAATGGCACCGAGAGTGCAATAGATTTGAGTCTTGTGACTAGTAACATTGCAACAAAATGTACTTGAAGCACCTTTGATCAACTTTATGATAGTGACCACTATCCCATCTCTATCAACTTCTCCGACCGACAATTGGCGAAAAATCTCAAAACTTACCCTAAATGGTTGATTAACCATGCAAATTGGTTACAATTTCAACACATCATAACTAATAATGTCGATAACCTTCCTAAATCAGACTCGTATCCACATTCTCTTATAAATAAAACAGTTCAGGACTTTACTAATATGTTGACATTAGCTGCCAGTTCATCCATCCCTCTAAGTTCTGGAAAAATAAGGAAACACCAGGTTCCTTGGTGGAATGAGTAATGCACTGCGGCCATCAAAGAAAAGAAGAGATATTTCCGAAAGTATAAGAAGAATAAAACCATTGAAAACGGAATACTCTTTAGGAAAGCTAGGGCTAAAGCCCGCTTAATTTTAAAAACAACAAGACTTCAATCTTGGAATAATTTTACATCATCAATAACTAGACAGACTCCCTCCTCTTTGTTATGGCAAAAAATCAAGTCCATTAGTGGCGCACCGATGAAATCCATCCCATTCATGCTAATAGACGCAAACGGTAATAAATACTCACAACCTCAAGACTCCAGTAATTTACTTGCTGTATCTTTTGCTAAGAATTCCAGCCACTGCAACTATGATCCGGAGCTTTTGAAATCTCTTGATTCAACATTTCTTATGCCTCAAAAACTTATTTCTTCATTGGTTGGTTCCAACAATGACCATTATAACAGAATTTTCACCTTAGACGAACTTCTTTATGTGCTGAAGAAAAGTAACAATTCTGCTCCGGGCCCTGACAACATCCCCAACAGTTTTCTTAAAAATCTACCAGCGAAGGCCCTGGACCATCTTCTTCAGATATACAATGTCATATGGTCCACTCAGACCTTTCCGGACCAATGGAAAGAAGCTATAGTTATTCCGATTCCTAAGCCCAATAAGGACAGATGCAACCCAGCTAGTTATCGACCCATATCTTTAACGTACAATCTGTGTAAGCTTCTTGAGAAGATGGTATGCAACCGTTTAAGATGGTTACTAGAATCGAAAAGCCTCTTGTCTCCTTTCCAAAGTGGATTTAGAACTTTTCGCTCCACCAATGACCACTTAGTCGGAATTGATTCAGAAATCTGCGATGCGCTTAGCAGGCACCACCATACGATGGTTGTTTCGCTTGATCTCGAAAAGGCCCATGAAATGGTCCACAAATCCAGACTACTATCTATCATTTCTACATTGCCAATAAAGGGCAATATGTTTGCTTTCATAAAGAACTTTATTGAACACAGATTTCTCAAAGTCCGCGTTCAAGATAAAACATCACAGCAAGTTGAAATGTCAAATGGCCTTCCTCAAGGATCAGTGTTAAGTGTGTTATTATTCCTCATCGCCATAAATGAAGTGAGCAATATTGTAAAAAGCCCTGTGAAAATATTTCTGTTTGCTGATGATATCACCCTCCTCTGTAGTGGCAAAGATATTAATTTAATCACTTCTATAATGCAAGAATCCCTCAGCACAATTAACGAATGGTCCAAGTCGTCGGGATTCATCTTATCAAAAACAAAATCAGAATTTATGGTCTTCACGAGATCTCGGAAAGTACTGAACTTGTCTTCAGTAGTCCTGAAAATTGGTGATCATAACCTTAGAAGAACGAATACCAGCAAAATTTTGGGTCTAACATTCGACCAGAAGCACTCGTGGAAATCCCACATTTCTTCCCTCAAAGCGGATTGCTCTGTTAGACTTAACATAATTAAAATGTTATCTTCACACAAGTGGGGAGCGGACGTTATTTCGCTAATCAATTGTTACAAATCTTTGATACAACCAAAGTTAGACTATGGAGTCGTGGCTTATAGTTCAGCCAGCAACCATTTACTAAGAACATTGGACCCTATAATTAATTCTGCATGCCGCCTAAGTTTGGGTGCCTTCAGGACCAGCCCATGTACTAGCCTACTAGTCGAAGCGGGCCTCCTTTCTTTAGACCTCCGTAGAAAATTCCTGTGCTTACAATTTGCTTACTCTTCTCATTGTTCTCCTCCTAATCCCACACTTAATTATATCTGTAACCTCTCTAAGTCCTTCCAATTTGCAAATCATCCTAACTATCCTAAACCGTTGTGTGTTAGACTTGCTAAGTACCGTGATGAACTTGGCATTGAGGCTCATGATATCATCAAGAGGAAACTCAACCCTCTTCCCCCTTGGGACCATTTCTCCCTGCCAATCAATACGGAAGCTACCAAATTTACGCATCCAGATATCCCTAAGCCTATCCTAAAGCAATTAATCCTGGAGTTTCAGCATAAATTTGCAAATCATAGCCAGTTTTTCACGGATGGATCCAAGCAACAATCAAGATCCAGTGGAGCTGTTATTTCCATTACCCCACCCCTTAAGTATCTTTACCGCCTCCCGGACTTCTATTCCATATTCTCATGTGAAGCTTGGGCTATTATCAAAGCTATTGATATTAGCATCCAAAGACCATCTAGCTCAGATATTGTTATTTTTTCTGACTCACTATCTGTTTTATCCTCTGTTCGCAACAGTCATTCCTTAAATCCCCTGGTTCAAGAAATCCAAGAAAAGCTTTATCACTCCTTCCTTAAAGGTTACCGCATTACAATTGCTTGGCTTCCTTCTCATATAGGCATCCAAGGCAATGAAGAAGCTGATGCAGCAGCGAAAGCAGCAATCTCTCTCCCCGAAATTGAAACTGAAGCTGGCGGCTCACTTCCTGACCTCAAAAACTACCTTTTACATGCGGTTAAGAAACTTTGGGACCGGAACTGGAAAATGTTGCCTTCCAAATTACATGCAGTTAGGAAGAGTATTGAGGAATCTCCCGTCACATCCGTAAGACTTAGCAGAAGACATCAAGTGGTTATTACAAGACTCTGTATAGGACATTTTAAACTTAGTCACAGCTACCTGCTAAAAAAGGCTACTCCTGACCCTTGCCCAAATTGCGGTCTCCCAGTTTCAACTAAACACATTATAGTTGATTGCCAGGTAATTTTGGCTGTCAGAACATACCTCAACATCAATGACAATCTCCACTGTATATTCAATTCTGATTCCGGCCATATGAAAATTATAGAACTCCTCACCAAATTTAATCTCATAAATAGTATTTAGCTAATGACTATTCATTGTCCCATGTACAATATTAAGATTAAGGCTCTATGTGTGTATCCAATGAAATTGTGCAACTAATGTGTATTTGTATATTTGTAACTACTGTATTATTGTAACTGTGGTCGCCAATGACCTAGCCGTTTATAAGGCGACCTTAAATAAATAATTAAAAAAATAAATAAATGAGTAAATAAATAAGTAAATGAGTAAATAAATAAATAAATGAGTAAATAAATGAATAAATGGGTAAATAAATAAATAAATAAATAAGTAAATTAATATATGAATAAATAAATATACGAGTAAATAAATATACGAGTAAATAAATATACGAGTAAATAAATAAGCAAATAAAAAAGTAAATAGGATTCGTAAAATAAATAAAGCTACTGTAGAAGCTGTGAAGTCAGTGAAGCAGTAGAGTTGCAAGCTCAGTGCACGCCGCTAAGTTGCCTCACTCACTCACCTTGCATTCAAATGCGCTGCAGTGTGCGCGAGAGAGTCAAGTAGCAACGTGCCAGTCTGTGATCGCCCATGTATTGCTTGTAATAACAACATAGCTTTCCAGTTTTCTGCAGACGACCGAAGATGCCCGCTGCTTGATGACGGTGGAGGAGGTGCTCGGGTGCGCTCTGCTCTAGTCTGACGGAAGGAGAGTGACAGGCAGGCGTTTGCGAAGGGCCACCGCCAATCTGACCCTAATTCTTGCATACGCGCGGCCCTGATCTACAAGATGGAGAGAAATCTTGAGACGATGGTATTTTAGTCGCAGTTCCACATTAAAAATTTTCACACGGTCATGGCTGAGTTCAAGGTACTATATTTCAATAGTGATCATAATCTATTATTAAATAGCAACATTGGGAATGCACAAAAAACCACTATATATCAACCAGTGAAGCATTGTTTCAGAAGAAAGAACGGCTAACGTCTTCAAAGATTTAAATTATATTAAAAAAGATCTTAATTTGAGATTTACGTTGTTAATTGAATTTTGATTGGAATGGATTTAGATAGTGAATGCAATATATAAATGTTTTTGCAGAATACGAGAAGGAAATTGTTTTATCTGCATCGCCTAACACAAATTAGCACCAAACACCTTCCAAACCCTTAAATGTTTCGGAGATACAGATGCGGCGAAGATAAGTGCTTTACTCCATATACGAGTAAACGAAAAAGTAGCAAAAGCTATACGATATTTTTTATAAAAGTGCTCTGTGTCACGGGTTAATATCATATAATTGCTCTGACAATTTGTACCTCTATTTTTTTCACCCTAAACGAGGGAGATTTTGGTAAATTTTCAATATTGGCAAAATAACGGCTACTCAAGAAACAACTATTCCGTTAAAGGTGCATTACTTCAGCCCCACGACGTACCATAAGTGTAAATGGAATTCTTATTAAGCTGCATTCACAAAAAAATTGTGCATCCAAGACGTTTACAGATCATCTTTGGTGATGTCTAGAACTTATCATGCGTAGAAGCTACCTGCATTACTTTTGTCTCACTTTTATGAAGAATTCTCACTATTCGTTTCGGATATTAACGTACTTAAATCTATCTTAATGTAGGTACCTGCAGAAAAAGATTACAATTGTGCTGAGTGACAGTGCACATCGCTCATATTCCAAGACTTTCCATTTACATGTTAAATGCCGTGTATACAGAAATTCTTGAAATAAGAGAAATGTGCAGATTTTGGTAAAACGGTTTTTCAACATATTGACAATCGTATTTGACTGAAATATTAAACACTTTACAACTGAAGAAGTAGTTCAAACCGGCTCTTTGGGTAGCTCAGGAGAAAAATTCACGGTGAAGGGCACAAGTCCACTCAATCACAAACTACATATCAAGTATTATATCCTCAATAATTCCAACCATAATACAAAGCATACAGAACTCAATAACCTCGTATTTAAGCAACAATTACGGCCAACCATCCCTTTAAAAACTTTATCATTCTCAATTGGAACTCAAAAAAACTGAACTAATCCATTTCATCCAACAAAAATCAGTTGATATAGCTTGCATAACAGAAACTCACCTCAATAGTTCAATGAACTTTTCAATCCCAGGTTTCAAAATTTACAGATCTGACAGAGAAAATGATCAAGGGGGAGGAGTCCTAATCTTAATTAAACAAAACGTTCCACACTATCAGTTCATCCCACCACCCACCCCCGGCCTCGAAACTATAGCAATTAAAATTACATTAAATAATAATAGTGATTTCAACATAATAACAGTATACAAACCTCCCAAAATTAAAATAAACAATAACAATTTATCTACATTGTTGCAATTACCCACCCCAACAATCATCATAGGAGATCTCAATGCTAAGCACCACTCATGGGAATGCCGAATCACAAACCCGGCAGGCAACTTCTTACGTAACATACAACATCAAATACCCTTCTTTATTATAGCTCCCCCAGATCCCACATACTATCCCTTCGATTCCCAGAAAAATCCAGATATCCTCGACATAGCACTCACAAATTTCACTTCCCAATTAATGCCGCTTACGTACCATTAATTGGATTCTGATCATATCCCAGTCATTATCTCTACCCGTTTTCCCGTTCCCCCTTCAACTCCCCCCTCTTCGACATCCCTAAACACACTTAATATAAATTGGAAAGCATTTAACAGAAATATCAACCTCTCAATCCCCTCATTTAAAACCTTAAAATCTCCAACAGATATTGACGACGCAATATCAATATTCAATAATACAATAATTAATGAAATAAACAAAGTACAAAAAACTTCCCCCAAACTTGGAAACACTCAATCATTCACCCCATTCCGAAACCCAACAAAAATCATTCCAAAGTAGACAGTTACCGGCCCATCAGTTTACTACCCGTTATTGCCAAAATATTCGAAAAACTAATCCTTGCCAGATTAAACCAGCATCTCAAAAACATTAACTTAATTCCCAAACATCAATTCGGTTTTATTGCTCACCACTCAACTGCACACCAACTACTTAGATTAACAGAACACATCCACTCTGCATTTCAGAAAAACAACACACAATATCTACATTCCTCGACATCACTCAAGATATTTGACAGAATTTGGCACCCGGGACTAATCTACAAACTAATAAAAGCTGGAACTCCAACCTACATTATTCACATCATCAAAAGTTTCCTATCAGATCGCACATTCTCAGTAATAGTCAACAATCACCACTCCACCCCACACATAATCAAAGCAGGCGTCCCGCAAGGCTCCCCTTTATCTCCAACATTATTCAACATATACATAGCAGACATTCCATCATCATCAAAATATAATATAGCTCAATTCGCAGACGATACAGCCCTATTCGCCTCAGGATACTCACTAAGTAACCTACGATCACAAATTCAAAATCACTTACACAACATTGAAACCTGGGCAAACCTCTGGAAAATTCAACTCAATCCCGACAAAACAATAGCAAAAATCTTCTCACTCAGAAAGTTTACCTCCCCCACTCCGCTAGTAATAACCAACTCCCCCATCACCTGGACCCCACCATCGCAACCCATAAAATACCTAGGACTTCATCTGGACACATAACTAACCTGGAAAACCCACATAGATATCAAAATTAAACAAGCAAGAAATAAATTATTCCAACTCCGGCCACTAATCAACAAACATAAATCTCTGTCATACACAAACAGCACAACACTATACAAAACAATAATCAGACCACTACTCCTTTATGCATGCCCCATATGGACAAACGCAGCCCCCATAAATGTCAATAAAATTCAAGTTATGCAAAATAAATTTTTAAGATTAATCACAAATGCCCCCTGGTTCATAAGTAATAAACAACTTCATTCAGAATTAAACATCAATACAATAACGAACCATATAGCACAAATATCACACAACTTCTACCAAAACCTAACAGACATACCAGCAGCATCCCATTACAAACTTCCGAAAAATCCAACCCACACACGAATAATAAATAGATTCCCTTTTGAAGCATTCCTCAAAATTTTAGCCAACGACAATTCATAACACCGTTGTTCTCCCCTAGAGTATCCTCTCCAATGCATAGATTAAGTTAGCTTAGATATTTTAACTAGAATAAGTCTGAAAAAATACATCTGTAAAGTAGTTGTACTGTAAAGTAGATGTAAATCCTCCAAAACAAATAAATGTATTAATTTATATATCACATATATCAAGGGCACAAGAGGTAGTTTTTTTTAAAGGAATCTTCCTATGGACAGGCGTAGTGAGCAATGCTCGTAACATGATATATAATTCTAAATGGAAGACGTGGAAAGTTTCGGTGAAGATATGGTGCATCTAAGTAAATTATAAAAATTTTAAATTACTGAAATAATTTTAATTCTTCGCGTTTAGTCACATTCTTCGTTGCGACATTCACGTACTAGAATCATTTTGGGGCGCAATTTCTGTTCCGTCCGTTGAAACGAACGTTATATAGCGACCCTTTTGCAGTTTTATTTTGATTTTTGTGTGTGAGATGGAGTAGCTGTCAAATTGGATAGCTAAGCTACTGTGGAACAGTTACGTTTCTTACGCCTTTATGGTTTGATTTGTGACTTGAATTGTAATGTGTTATTTTGATCTTTGAGTATTGTATTACGATGTTGAGATTAAATGTACTTTTAGATAGATAATATATTTAGATTGCTTTGGGCATTAAGTCCTGTGGCAAATTCATTACACTCATTATACATGGAATACTACAATATAATAATGAATACTAAAATACATACAATTCAATACACAGTACAAAATTATTCCATTTAAGGCATGTCTACTAAATGCAGAGGCCCTTCACAGACTATTGATCTTATCGCTTGCACTATTACAAAAATTTAATCTTAACCTAAAAGTGTTGATGTTTGTGGAGAAAAGTCTCCATTAGTGCTGCAGGCATGCTATTCCGTCATTCGATAGTCCTATTCACAAAAGTGTATTTTCCAACATCAGTTCTATTTCCTTGGATGTATTTTTCTAATATGGACGTGACGTGCTAAGTAGACGGGTTCATACATTCTTTCCTGAATTTCCCTCCGTGCCGGATTTTTCCTTAACGCTTTGTAAAGTATACACAACCTTGCTTTTTACCTACGGCTCGCCGATGATTCCCATTGTGATACTTTTTGAGAAATATTTCTTAACGATTTTCCCTTTGAACAAATGTTGCTGCTACTTTCTGAACTCTTTCGATGGAGTTTATTTGACCCTTTCTATGTGGATTCGAACACGCTTCTCCGTACTCTAACACCGGACGCACATTTGTGCTAGTGCGTCCGGTGCTATATGCTAGTTTTCATGATTTCCCTTCCTTAACACTCGCATTACGAAGTGTAAAGATTTCCATGCCTTCCCAATAGTAAAGTTGACGTGCTCCCCCCATCCAAGTTGTTCATTAATTATCAATCCCAGATATTTAAAACTAGTTACCTGTGGAATTGTTTTACCCTCAAGCAAATACTTAGCTGTCCCTTTACTTCTTCTACGCGTAAAACTATTTTGCGTTTATTCGGATTTATCTTCATTTTATTGATTTTCGTCCATTGTTCTAGGCATCGCAAGTCTCGCTTTAATTTATCTTCATCCGAAATATTCTCGATCTTTCTGTAAATAAGGCAGTCGTCCGCAAAAAGTTGAGCCTACTCCCTCTTCTATGTCATTTGCATACACCAAATATAATTAGTTACAAGTACCAAGTACACTCCCCTGCGGAATCCCAGACGTTACACTAACTCTTTCCGATAGGCTGTTTCCCACCCTAACTCGTTGGTGGCGGTTATTTAGAAAATCCTTAATCCATAGTATCTTTCTCGAGTCTAGCCCCATTCTGTCTAGTTTTTCAAGTAGTCTATTACGGGGGACAAGATAAAAAGCCTTCGTAAAGTCTATTACCGCCGCATCCTCAACTAGTGCATCCGCGATATCTTGGCAAAAAGCGATTGTTTGACTTACGCACGAGTAACCCTTTCTAAAGCCATATTGCCCTCCACATAGCCAATTTTCTCTACTCCAAACGTTTCTAATGTACTCAGTGATTAGGTGCTCCATCTGCTTACAGACAACTGATGTTATGCTAACAGGCCAATAATTTTTAACTTCTGATTGAGACCCACCCTGATAATTGGGAACAACAAGCACTCCTTTCGAATTCATTTTTTAAGGATCATAGTATATCTATACAC
Source organism: Teleogryllus occipitalis (assembly GCA_011170035.1). NCBI lineage: Eukaryota > Metazoa > Arthropoda > Insecta > Orthoptera > Gryllidae > Teleogryllus > Teleogryllus occipitalis. The sequence continues at coordinate 9,804 of BLKR01010967.1, forward strand.
CCAATTCTGAAAGTAAGTAGAAAACATGCTTTATTTAGATGGGGCATCGGCACTCGTATGTAAAAAAAATGTGCGTAACTTCTAATAAGTTGGTCATCCCTTCTGTACTTGTCCGCCCATACAGCCCTCTCCAGAGCCATATCGCGCGCCTATTTACCAACTACTCCTGGCCTGTATTTCACTCGCAGATTTCTCACACTTCTAGGAAACTTCCAGCAGTCCCACACCTTTCATAGTGTGAAGGAATTAGGCTCGGCGGTTCCCAAGTTTTTGTTGAGACCATGCCGGGATGAAGAAAAAGCTTTATCGTTTAGAAAAAAACCGCCGCACGGCCCCTAATGCTCCTCGTTCGTTTGCCCGGTCGCAGCGTTAGCACGCCATATTACTTCCGTCTGTACCCGCTCGCCTCCAGACTCCCCTCTTACACCTCTGCAACTCAACCACTGGAGAGGTGGGCTGGTACAGCGAAATATAAACGGCGGAACCAACCTCTTGCTCTTCCTGAGGAGCATAGTTGGGCAGTGCGCTTTACTTCGCTGCTCTGGGTTTTATTACTTTTAACCCTCGTACCATACCTGGGGTGTTTTTGGATCTCATCATAATTAATTTGTTAATATTTTCCTCAAAATTTTTGGATAATTTCAGTCTTCTAGACATGCCTTCGTGCACCCATTAAGCAGTACCAAACTATTGTCATAAATTTTCCAAATTTTATTACGGAGTTATTGATTTGTTTTTCTTTAATTAGACTGGTTAGCCTATCATATTACCATTCTGATTTGAAATATCTTGTCATAAACTTGAAAATTGTGTCTGACACCGTCAATATCTGATTTATTTTGAAATACCTTCACAGACTATTATTAATGTTTCTGAAGTAATATGTATCTACAATGGATATTACGTACGGTAGGGTTTACTTTTTATATAAATATTAAATATGAAAAAATTATATTTATTATGTTATTGGAAATAACTTATAAAATGTATACTTATATAAAAACAAGTATTTACATTCGGTATATTGCTGTAGACATTCGTGTTTACTACTTCCAATTGTCAGTAAAGCCTGGGGTTTCAGAAGACCCCAGGTATTGTAATGGGATGGACGCATATGCGAAATTCGGCGTGCACAGAATTATATTTCCCTAGCATTGGAGCTCGTCGATGTTGGCCGGAGAGCTGCCAGAAAGGGTGCTCGCGGCACTGGGTTCCGGCAGATGGAAACAAAGAGGTCTTCTGTTAGGGGATGGTGAAGGGCGAGCTAATGTGCGTGGCTCATCGGGCGCGCCGCCGACGAGGCGCCACACCCCAAACCTCAGAAAAAAAAATGTCGGGCATTCCAAAGCCACCCCCGGACCGCCGCGCGGCTCTGCCGGAGAGACGGCCTGGCGAAGGGGGCATTCCGATCGCGGAGAGAGGCGCGGTTGGTCTTGCCAAGGGAGCTCACACACACAAACCCTGCGTGGGCCTACAATTCCCACACAATTTCACTTCATCGGGGGGACAAATCCCCAGAGTGGGCACCTATGCCTTAATGGCTTTATCCTCACTCCCCGCCGTCGCGTGTACGCCGACAGGCCGATGTCCGGATACAGCCGGAACCCAGTTTACCTTCACGGCAACCTCCCCATACAAATGGGTAAGGGCCTGCCAGCTCAGAGCTACTAGCTATCCGGGCTAGTACCGGAGTCTCGATAATGCGCCACTCACATGCGCAGGGAACGAATTCCCTCCTCTTTGCCCAGAGTATCGGGCCACTGCCACGACGAATCCAAGAGCCTACAGGGGGCCACCCGGACTAAGGTCCGAGCGGCTTGGAGCCCCCAGCCCGTCTCCCCATGCTTCCCGCCAGCTCTCGATGTGGGTAACACCGGTACCGAGGCAACCTGGCGGGTGGTGACTGATTTCCCGCCGGACTTTAAAGTGGGATCCAGATTGCTCCTTCAGCCAATCCTGCCCCAAGGTCGACGCTCGCCATAGGCCCAACTGAGCAGCCGGTTGCCCGGCTACCGGGAGCTTAACACACGCCTACTTACTGCCTACACCTTTAGGCTAACGACGTAAGTCACGCCGCAAACTCGGAGCCGGGTGGTCGTCTGAACTCCACCTAGACCGGACAACTTGCGTCATCCGATCCCCCCTGCGGGGAGCTGGCGTGAGGGCGTTCACGCGTTCGCGCTCATAAGGGAATGACCGCGGGCCCTTAGCTCCGCTGTCGCCAGAGCTACTATTTCCGGCCGCGAACGTGCTGCTCAGGCAACGTCGCGTTGATCGCCGCTCAGCTGATGCTCGATCGTCGGACTGACAAGGCCGCCGTGCGAGGTCGCCGATGCTGCATCGTGGCCGCCCGCGGCGCACCCAGCGCTCCCGAGGGGCGTGTGCCGCCTCCGCCACCGACGCTGGCCCACGCAGGCGCCCATAGCCGCCGGTCCGTTTACAGCCTCAGAGGGCGCCGGGTGGGTCGGGAACCGACTTGCCTGTCAAGACGACCCGGACCGCCGCGGTAGCAATGTCGCCAACAATTAGATTAAGTACTAGTTTTAAGATAGTTTAACGACTACGAATGCAATGCTAGGCTTCACCTCGGGGCCTCCCTTGAAACATAGAAAATTAAATTTTAAATATATATCCTTATTATTGTTTCAATATCAATGCATGCACAAGCCCGAATCACGCATGCATTCTCCTCGCATCAATTAGGAGCAGCCGGGCAAAGCTGTCGACGAAGCTGACGCCGGGGAAGCAGGTGAGTGGGCCAACCCTGGGATGATTACCCCGAGGTAAACGACGATATCGAAAGGGGGGAGACACAGTAAAGTACTTGATTGTAAAATGCAGATATGGTACGAGGTTAGAAAGGTGAAAAGCTGACATCTAAGGCATGCGTTTACAATACGACGGAAACTCGAAACTTGACAGGACCGTGAACGGTCGAACGTCGAATCCCTTAATATACTGGTTTAGTGCCGGAGAGAAAATATACTTCATTAAAGCAAACCGGAAAAATAAGTAAATTTTTGCCGTAATGAAATTGCAGTATTCATAAGCATGTGCATTAGCAACCAAGGAATTAAAAATGCGACAAATTTAGGGAATTAGTACAACACATTCAAAAAACCATAATCCAGAAATACACTTTAAATGTTCCACCTGGCGTAAAAGCGAAAATTAGATACTCGCCGTGCCAAATGTGTAGTATCTCAGGCCAGTAATATGGAGATAACCCATCATATTAAGAGTATAATGTAATTATATAATGTACGATATATTGAATAAATAAGTTAAAAAATATTTTCTATCTTGGAAGACAGCAGAAGTGTAACTCACTCTGTGTACAGCGAGCATTTTCTCGATACCTATCGCAATTTGCGTTTGAAATTATAGAAATACGCTTAATACATTACTAACGGAATAAATTCTAATAAAGGGGAAACATAAAAATGCTTCAGTATCGCCCAAGGGAAAAATATTACGAATAGTTGCTCTCTGGCAAACTACTTTCCACGTTATTCAGCATGTTTATGCGGAAACTACTTTTCGAAATCGTAAACAGATTAGATAGTATATGAGTTGTCTTAGAGGGCGTAATGCTGCGTATACAGAGAGAATTATTTCGTATCTAAAAACATCGTCTTCTGCACACAAGATTAAAAAATTGAATTCTATAATATTAGTAAGGACGTATTAATTAACGTACACTATTTAGTCAACGAGTTGTTCTTCCATATCACCCTTGAATTTGTGATTTTGAGTAGAAGAGTCGGCAGACTTTCCGCTAAGCCGCGACGGATATAAAACGTACTTTTCGGAAACAAATACATTTATTTAATTCATAAGCACAGGCGCAATAAATTTTTAAGTGAATAGTCGCTTCGTGAATAGTGTGTCTGCTTCATTCAACATAAAATTTAAAGTGTACTACGTGTAGCTGACATTTATAATACATGTCAGATGAACTGTTTAACTGGAAAGAAGAATAAGACATCTTTGGTGCCTAATTTGTAAGTAATTTATTCGGTTCAAATACCAAATGAATTATTAATTAACATGTATTAATGAAAATGAACTGGAACTGGTAGAAATTGCATTGTTTAAGAAAACTATCTGAAATTAATTTCTCTATATTATTAAACTTCAACAACAAACTACACCCTCCTAACGAATTACGATTCAGAATACTATGCCACAGAAAGTACAGCATAGTACCGCACAGGAAATTAGTGACCCAATCTACAATGATGTCGCGTTTCATGAATATTGGCGCAGTAAAATGATATCTCTATTTCCAATAAAAAGGATCAAAATCCCTTGCTGGAAAGGTATATGTCAAACGCTGTACACAAACTAAGCAGGCGAAACAGTTTTCCATAAAACATGGTATTTATAACGGTGTGATATTCTGGAAACACAACAAACCTGTGATTGGGAGCTATTAATGTCTGATGTATAGTGATATTGTGAACTTTTTAGAAATTATTCTGGGTGCTCTTAATGATCGGTGCGCCATACATGTTTGTATTCATTCTTTGTACGTTCTACTACTGTGCACTTTCGTGTTCTGTAGAATTTTCGAATTCCTGGAGCTGCAGATGCGGTTCTCATGTCATGATAATCTCTTGTTTCTAGAATCGAGAGTAACAGTAAATATTTGATGGCGGAGATATAACGCTATACGGGTGACAGTTGACGTTTGGATAGAAATCTGTCGACTGATGCAGGAACCGCTAATGTTATAAAAATCACATTAGCGGTTCTTGAACCAAACCACAGAAGTCCACATGTTTACTGTTCTGCCACGATTCTTCCAGACTTCAGGCCGATGTTGCATCAATTTCCATGACGAATCGTGAGCGTTATTTCCTCCTTTAATATTCTTCGCTTTTTCACTGGCGCGTCTCTTCAACCGGCCATTTCGGCACTTCCATCGGCCCGTCCACCTATTAATCAAAGTCGTATTTACACTCACCGATTTACCACAATTCTCAGAGGCTGCTGTCATTTCACCCTTCGCAAATGTTTCTTTGCTCAAATTAATTCGCTAATGGGGTTCTTAAATATTACTCGTTTCATAAGGATATACCAAGTTGAAGTAAAAACATTACCTATTATTATTAGAAGTTTGTATACATGAATGTGTAATTCTAGTTCGCAAAAAATTGACGGTATGGTTTTAATACACTTGAAAATAAAATAAATATGTAAACAAACTAGAAATACTGTTACTGCGACTGCATCATCGATGACCGGGAGCGCCCAGTGTTGCGTGATGATGGTGGTGGATATTCATCATTAGTTTGATAGGTCGAATTCAGTCGCGTCGTATTTTTGTGGAATCTTCCTGGAGCTGCAGATGCTGTTCTGTCTTCAAAAAACTACAAATCTCTTGTTTCTAGTATCTGGATTGACGGTAAGTATTTGTGGGTGGAGATAAACTACTGTAGGGGTGACATGGGAGTTTGGATAGAAATCTGTAGCTTGATGCATGAACCACTAATGCTTTAAAATCACACTAGCGGGCCTTGTACCAAACCACAGAAATCTAGATGTCTACAGTTGTGACACGTTTCTTCCCGATTTCAGGCCAATGTTGCATGAATTTCTACGGCGTATCGTGGGCGTTATTTCCTCCAATTGTCTTCGCTTTTCCAGAGGCGCTGTTACGAGATTATTTCGGCACTTCCATCGACCCTTCCAATTATTAATCAAAGTCGTATTTACACTCACCGATTTACCACACACCTCAGAGACTGCTGTGATTGCACCCTTCACAAACCTTTCTTTGTTAAAAATGATGAGTTTACGCGGTTCTTAAATATTACTCGTTTTATAAGGATATACCAAAATGAAGTAAAATATTACCTATTACTCTGGTCGACCGTGATTTTATTAAATTCCTAACTGTACATGTTTCTTACGTACTTTAATACACTACGTCCAATACAACAAAAACTGCCCATCCAGCACAGTTTTCGTGCAATCACATATATATTAAAACTATATAAATATTTTGCAGATAGCCACGAGTCGTTTACGCTGAAATGCTAGTTACTTGCAGATTTGTGGACGCCAACAATGTATGATATTGTAGAATCCACTCCAGATATGAAATAAATGCCAGACCGGAAAAATTAATTCAGCAATTTCAGGCATTGCGAAGTGAGTTGCTGTGACCCAGGTAAATGACGCGACGTCTTGGCGCGTTGTGTTACGCCCTGCGCGTCGAACGAGAAATGTGTTGCTATTCTGTAGCGCACGACTCATCAATTCGTTGTGATCTAGTACGAACTGATTCTGTATGAACAGATTCTGTACGAACAGATTCCTTGCAATACCGCAGCAGTGTGCAAACAGTACAAACAAATTCTGTTGTTGGTGAGGTAACTTTGAAGAGCCAAAGGCTGAATATTACTCCCGCGGCGACGATGGTGTAATGGTTAGCGTGTTGGGGTGTTATACCCAAGTTCGCGGATTCAGACCCGATCGAAGTCGTGGATTTTTAAGGGTGAAAGAATCCTTCGTACGCCTTTCTTCAGAGGGGAAGTAAAGCCGGCTGCCGGCCATGTTAGTAGATTTACTGCATGTAAAAGATCCTCAAGCCTAAATGAAGTATCTGAGCTAAATTAAAACTGCCTATTCCGTCACCCAAGTAATACCTTTCATCCCTAGGAGCAAGTTTGGATGGTCAGACGGAAGGTCTGTGTCTCCTGAGTCTCACCACGTAAAATAAGGCATTAATTCATTAATTCATTAATAAGAAAGGCATATGAATTGTACGTCGGGTTCGGTGATCAGGACAAATCGTGGAGCCCTCATATGTAACGCGTCTTATGTAATATTACTTAGAGGTTTGCTGAATATAAATTCGCGACATATGCCATTTGCAATTCCCGTGGTATGACGGGAACCAAAGGAACGCCGCACGAGCTGTTATTTCTGCGTTACCAAAGTTGCTGGTATCACAAGCAAGACAAAAGGAGATCACTCAATGTGGCAACCAACTCCCTTGAGCTCTCAGACCTGTTCCTCACAGCGACGACCTTCCAATACCAGCGCCACCGGACAATCGGAGTTCGCATTCCGAAAACTCTTGCGCTGAAAATTTAAACGAAATACCTAAAAGGACCACAATGAAGATCGATATTTCATGAATGTCAACAGAATGTTGTAGAATCAATCGGTGAGAAAAAAAGAGATGTTTCGTGATTTAAACGTGTCGAAGAACCACGCAGAACTGTTGGCGTCTCGGTTAAAGGGTGGGAACCTCCTTCAGATGGGAACTATAATTACTGTGTATTGCCGACGAGAACAATATCTTATGCCTGTTCTCAGAAGAAGGCAATCTAATGTATTGTACTGATGTTGATGCATTACTGAGTGCTTTGGGAGACCATCATGATCCTAAGAAATGAAGATTATGTACAGATCTAAACTCTAAACTCAGTTTAAATGCCGGAACATTCTTATCGGAAATGCGAAACCAGCTATTCCTCTTGCCTACGTAACCCATATGAAAAAGAGGTATGGTATCACGAAACTTTTGTTACCGAAGACACAATATCAGCAGCATTCGTTAAATGTAAACGGCGATTGAAAATTATCGCACTTTGGTTAGGTTTCCAACAAGGATATTTGAAATTTTACTATTTTCTATGCAAGTGGAATAGCAGACATCTCAAAAATTATTTTGTGAAGAATTATTGGCCTCAAATCCAATTGATTCCTGAAAAAAAAAAATGTAATTTCGCAACACCTTGTAATGTTGCTCATGCATATCATCCCCTCTTGCCCACCAAACTCGAATTGATGAAATATGTTGTGAAGATGACAGATAAACGAGGGCCAAGTTTCCAGTACTTAAAGAACTGGATGTAATAAATTTATTAGGATAAGTGAGGCGAAATTAAAGGAAGGCATATTTGCAGGATCAGAAATGAAGGAGTTTATGAAGGACTTTGAGGAAAGTGTGAATAGTGTTGATAAAACTGCATGAATGTCGCTTCAAAATATGGTAACGAGATTCCTTGGTAACAAAAGATGAAACCTATGAAGAACTAGTGTCAAACCTCCTTTAAAATTATAGCTGGGGTGTAACGTGTCCCTAAAATACATTTTCTAGATTTACACTTAGACATCTTTCCGGAAAATCTCGGTGCTGTGAGCCACAAACACGGTGAACGATTCCACCAGCACATTAATAGATATGTCGAAGTCAGGGGCTATCGGAAGAAGATTCTAGCGCCCATCTACTTTGATGGGCAGTTATCCGTGGTTTCGACGATCATCACCAGCCCAATGATAGAACAGGTCATTCATAAACGGGTCACGGACCGCTTGCTATCTTTTGTTCATATATTTGTACTCTCCTTTTTTATACCTACACACTTACGAGTATGTATTACACAGCTACACATTCCTGGAGATGAGTCTGGAGCTCAGATCATATTACCACAGAGGCGATGCTTGGCGGAGATAATAGGATGAGAAAAACCCTACAAGCCGACCTGTAGGTTGGTGTCGCATATCACGTGCCTGCGGCGGAGAAAGTCAAAGATAAAACATCACTGCCTAGATAATCCCCGAAATCATTTATGCCTTGGTATTGTATTGGTCAAGTATTTCGTTAGCTTCTTCGTACCACATCTTTGTGCCCCTTTTTTTGTTTTCTTCGGTACTTAAGCTTTTTTGAGTCATACCGCACCTATTTCTACAAACTATGACATTGGCGTGGTGTTTTCTGGAGCTTCCCCTATTTTCCTGAAACTCATTCCTCTATTTTTCTTTCGCGATTATATTACGTGATCTTTTCAGCTCGTGCCTATCAACATATGTCATCCACTTGCTCATAAGCCAAAAGACAAAGTGAAAATTAGAAAATTGATAATTCATTGTGATTCAGATTCATTGTCATGATCCAAAGAATCCACAAATAAAAACTGAGATACCATTATAACATCAGCTGTGATGGTAAGATCCTGATTTACAAATTGTATTCGATAAAGGAACTGCAACGCAAACCTCTTCGGAGACTCTTCTCTCGGATTTATGTGTATCAACGCAGAACGTACTGCGTACATCTTTTCCACTCTCTGCGCGGCATGATGTTTCTCTTTCAGCACCCCAACGCCCCAGTGCTCCGTTTCCAGGAAGACCGTAGCAGCCACATCGCTAGTCGACTCCCACGGTTTGGGGGGCCTTATCGCAGCCACTTGCCTCCCGCCTTGCTTTCCGAGAACGCCTCTCCAACGGACCGGGCGCACATGTCACGGTTGCCAACTCTCTCTTGCTGAGATTTTGTATGTAAAATGTCTGCACTCGGAAAGAAACAGAAAGAAAATTCTATTTAGGTTTCTAATATGGCACACGATGACGCTAAATAATGCCATACATATTCTGTCCCAAATTTAGACGAGGGAGAATGAATTGCGCCTTGATCACGCTTTTTCTGAGCAGATAATGACTGTGGGAGTGTGCACTTGTACTGATTGTGTATACTAAATGTGCATTCTATCTCGTACTAAATGTGTATTCTAGCGGAAATTGAGAGAAAACCAAACAGTCTCTGTTTATGTAAGAGATATCAACTGTTTAGTTAGATACCCACGACCTGGCGAAAAATACAATAACTACATTGCTTTAAGACTTATATTATACATTACATTGTTATATGATACATTACACTTGTAAGCCAATAATTGATTATGTAACTGACAAAGAAAAAAAGAATAAAATACGATGTTAGTCTTTCGAGGCTTAACGATTGGATGTGATCATTATTTTGTAAATAGCGATATATAATTCCATTCACATTCAAGTTTATATACAGAAGAATTAAAATTTTTAAGCAATCAGGAATGCAACTTAGAATTATTGGAAAATGTCAGTATTTTTTCTTTATAAATAAGTTCAAATGAGAAATTGAATTTGAGAGACTTTAGAGATGCAGAAGAACATTACGAAAATTGAATTATGAATAAAGGAAGCAACAAGCTTGGTTGAAAACATTTGAAATAAGAAACTCTTTCTCGTGTAATAGAAAACGTATTTGCATCGGCATACACTCTGCAGCTGGTTATGAAAGTGGAGTTACACTTGGAGGCAAAGAACGTTCTTCGGGAAACTTGCAGTTTGTCAGCATATTAGGCAGCCGTATTGACAGCAGTGTTCCGGATCGTCGAGGAAGATTAAGGAAGATAAATGAAGAATATGGTATATGAGAATAAGTGATCAGCCTACTTATGGGCTCTCAGAATATAAGGGAAAAAAGGTTGGGGAAGAAACGTTCGCGCGAGGTTAATAGAGATTCCAACGTGCATTTTTTGGCAAATTTCGATAAGAAGACTTATTCTTTCCCTTGTATTAGGAACTATTTTTTTTAGATAGGAGATACATTTTTGGGGTCTTGTCTTTAATGAATCGACCAACCACGGGGAAGAACACCTGGAATAGTTATACGAAAGTAGTGGTACCGAAATAGTTGACGTCCCCAAATAACAACCCACAGTTCTGAAAAACTTTATGGCTTTCTGTTGTAGAATCTCAGTGGCGGCAATATCTCAGCGGCAACACTATTGTGTCAGCACCATGATTGACCAGGAGCTTGTAAGGTTCGTGTCCTGACCGTGGGGGAAATGTGAAGATTGGGCAACCCCGCAAGCCGACGTTTAGGTCGGCAACGTAACCTCACGGGTTATAACAGTCACTACACTTACGGGACTTGATTACGAAACCATTGCAGTGATCGCGTCCAGAAAGACAGAATAACATCTGAAAAGCTGCAATATAAACAGATCTTATGCACTAGAGCTCTCTCCGAACATGGGAAATATACCATTTGGCAGGAGCTACGGAGTAATAGAAATAAGAACATCTGTTATGATATACTTTGTTCCTTTGTTTTTAGGAAATTACAAGAGAGTCATATAAATATAATAAAGGGTTGCCTAAACGTAAACGTTGTATAAGTGATTGGGATGAGAACGGAGAGCTGAGGAAAATAAAAGGCAGAGAGGTTTAAAATCAGGAGTGCGATGAAGTTTTAAGGATACTACTTCTATTTATCTGTAATAATTTGTAATGTTTTGAATAATAATCAACTGTTGCTGTAAAGAAAGTTAAATAAATGAATCAAGAATAAGTGTTGAGAAACAACAAAAAATGAATGGCATCAATAAAAATTTTCTCTATAAAACATTCCTTGCATCATAATACTAAAAATGCAACATGTTTGGAATACTAAGCGAAAATAGTATTTTCAAAACCTGAACCATACAGTGGAATCGCAATTACTTTAGGCAATATCGAGATCCATAATCAGAACGATGGTGTGCTTTTATATTCCCAGACGACTCAATGTTCATGAATGTTTCTGATAATATTACCATACACGCAAATGCCATGCAAAAAATCCCGTGGGAAATTGAAGTGACAGAAGGTGAATGCATGCAATAATTTTAAATCACATGAACCAGGTATCTTAACTAGCAATAATTATTTTATAAAGCAAAGTAATGAAATCAGAAATAATAAATTGAAACAGTGTTTCCTCTTTGTTATTGAACATATATTGAGTATATTACTTTTTGCAAATTACAATTTATCGAAAACATTAGTAACCAACACTTCACGGTTCATATGTTAACATTGGCTTTCAAGAGGATTGCATCTTGAATTTGTAAACTCAGAATTTTTTACGCACATTAAGTTTGTGCATCTTAAAAAATAATAATATTATTATTGTAACACCGATTTGTCACACTTCTCAGGAATTACTGAGAAACTTTCACCTATCCCACACCTTCCATAGTGCAAAGGGATTAGGCTCGGTGTATTTCCTTATGTAGGTTCGAATGCTTGAATTTTTTACGATTCTTCCTGTGCAGACGACAATGACAAATCACAATTTACTACTACGTATAATAATCTAAATCATTTTGATATAAAAGAATAAGAATGAAATAGTGAAGATCAATGACGAATAAATACGGACGAGGAGAGAAAACGATCGCCAAACTGAACGATGTGGTGGAAGATTCTGTGCCCTTCGAACACTGCAGGAAAAATTTCTTTCAAAAGCAAACCCTGAAGAATTTTTAATAATAAGATGTCAGGGGCACAATTGCACAAAGATAACGAAACCGAATCACAGTTCGTTCCGAGCAGGTGTCGAGATCACTTCGGCCTTCTAATTGCCGTTCATATTCAACCTTGACCCGCAGTTGATCGATTTACGGTGTACTACAACTGTGAAGTGCAATCTATCAAATGATTTATAAACCAAAAATTAAAATTATAGTTAATAATTAACCGCCAACACAATCTATCCGGCTGAAAGCGGTGACTTAGTGCATCAACTGATGGCACTGCATTGCCTCTGATCGCGAGGTCCTAGGTTCGAGACCCGACGGCGGCAGGAACTTCGGCACTAGCTTTTCAGCTAGGTCGAGTTCAGTCGCTGTCTGGAGGAGAATTCTAGCGGCCGGCTGCTCTGATCGGTAGTTTTCCGTGGTTTTTCCCATCAACACCAGGCGAATGCCGATGCAGTACCCTAACAAACGGGCCACAGACTGCGCTTGATCTTTCCTTCCTCCTCCTTGTCCTATCCTCACCATTACACACACACGTACACTAACATGCACAATTATACCACACATGCCGGGAGACTGGTCGGGGACTTAGAACTTGTCCCAGCTTGGGCGGTTCCCCGCTGATGGGAGATACCTGGCTCGGAAAACCCCGTTAGTCGACCGGAGTTCGGCACCGGATCTCGCCATCCAGGGGGAAGATCTCAGCCACCTCCCGATGAAAAAAGCACTACACTTACGGGGCTAATGACCTCAGTAGTGGAAGTACTCGGAATCACCAACTATCTATCTATCTATCTATCTATCTATCTATCGATCTCTCTCTATCTGTGTGCTGAGAATGGAGGGGGGCATGGAGGAAATTTGGAACGCGTTTAAGAGCATTCTAGATAAAACATTGCAAACGTACGTGCCGTACAAATACTTAAAAAGTAATTCAGACCCCGAATATTACAATGCGAAAATTCGACGTCTGAAGAGGAAAACTCGAAAGGCTTTCAATAACAGAAATCGTAGTGAAAATCATAAGATACATTATCGTAATTGTTCGAAAGAATTAGAGCAGGAAAAGAAAATTGCACAGGAGACTTTTTTAAAGCATATTCTCGACAGGGAGGGAAATAATTGGTCGGGGTTTTACAAATACGTTCGCAGAAGAAGAGGAAATAAAGAAGAAATTCCTATCGTTAAAGATACCAAAAATAGGTTCCTTACAGATGATCGGGAAAAAGCAAACGCTTTCAATGTCTACTTCAGTTCCGTTTTTAAAACAAAATCTCAACTCACTCAGATATCGAGGGAAGATGTGCCAAATCAGTTTAATATAGAGGTAAACACATTGCGAAAACGAATTAAATCTATGAAAAATGGAAAGTCGCGGGGTCCAGATGCCATTTCAACTGACATAATTAAACTCGGTGGAGAGGCAATATTACCGTATCTAACAAGATTATTTCAGGTTTCGATCAACAATACAAGCGTGCCCGATGATTGGAAGCTAGCTACCGTTGTTCCGATTTTCAAGAGTGGTGATAGAACTGTATTAGCCAATTATAGACCAGTAAGTCTCACGTCAGTTGTATGTAAGCTAATGGAGCACTTAATAACTAGCTATATTAGACAAGTATGGGAAAGAAAAGAATGGCTTTTTCAGGGACAGCATGGTTTTAGGAACGGTTTCTCTTGCGAGAGTCAGATAGTGTCATTGTTTCAGGATATAGCTGATGAAGTTGATAATAGCGGGAGGGTGGACGCCGTAATAATAGATTTCGCGAAGGCATTTGATGTTGTCCCACACGATAAATTGGTTCATAAATTAATGCAATCGGGTATTGACCCCAGAGTTGTGGCGTGGATTGACGAGCTTCTTCGAGATAGGAAACAGAAAGTCCGAGTTGGACAACAATTTTCGACTCAAGCAAAAGTAACTTCAGGGATCCCTCAAGGAAGCGTTATTGGACCTCTCCTGTTTCTCGCATTTGTGAATGACCTACCAGATAATTTATATTCAAAGGTACGGCTATTTGCAGATGACTGTATAATATATCGAGTTATTCAATCAAATGTAGACGAGGACATTTTGCAGGGTGATCTAGACAGATTACATTTTTGGGCGAAAAAAAATGACATGACAATAAATAGTTCGAAAAGCCAAACCATCACGTTTGGTAGGGGCCGCAAATACAATGAAACTCAATACCGTTTAGGCAACGAAAACATTCCAAGAGTCGTGTCTTGTAAGTACCTGGGGATAATTTTTGATAGCAAATTGAGTTGGGAAAATCAGGTAAACTGTGTCGTAGGGAAAGCCTGGGGGTCCTTGCATTTTACTATGCGAATACTAAAAAAGAGTACTGCGAAAGCGAGAGAATTAGCTTATTTATCTCTAGTTTGTCCATTAATGGAATACGGGGCTGTTTGTTGGGACCCTTATAGAAATTCCCAAAAGGAATATTTGAATAGAGTACAGAGAAGAGCGTATACATTTGCTTTCCGAGGGAATAGGAAGAATGTTGAATGGGAGTCTCTAGAAATTAGGAGAGTTAAGGCAAGACTCGGTGCCCTGTACAAAGCGTATGCCGGTTATCCAGCTTGGAAAGATATCTACATCCGATTGGGTAGACCTTCGTACTTTAGTAGGGGGGATCACAAGCACAAAATTCAGTTTAGGCCACAGAGAACAGATGTTGGAAAATTTTCATTTACAAATAAAACAATAACGGACTGGAATAAGTTACCTGCGACAGCCTTGGAACCCTTTCCTCTAGGTGTTCAAAGATTTAAAAATAAATTAACTAATGGTATTTGTAAACTTTATTAATTTAATAAGTTGGATTATTATATCAGTTATTATTTGATTATTATTGATATTTTTATTGCTATTATTATTGTGTTAATTACTATTAAATGCTTCCTGTTCTAAATATATAATTATATTCAAAGTAGTATTATATTGAAGTGTGGTGAAGTGTTGTGCAGTGTAGTGCAGTATAGAAGTAGAAAGAGAAGTGAATTTCAAATGTTGTGAAGTGAAGTGAAGTGAAAGTGAAGTGAAGTGTAATTAAAAAGTCGTGTAATCTTGTATTTAATAGTTTCAAATAACTGTGCAGGTCAACCATAAAATGTAGTTAAGGCTATTATTGTTAGCATATTATTATTATTATTATTATTATTATTATTATTATTATTATTATTATTATGTCTTTAAATAATTTAAAATTAATATTAGTAATATGTAAATTTTAGAGTTCTGCCACCAGGTTGTATGTCCCTACCTGCAGAATAATAAACATCTACTTATCTATAAGACTGGAAACATATATATATATATATATATATATATATATATATATATATATATATATATATATATCCGACTTTGGCTTCGGGCAAATCATAGCAGACGCAATGGCGCTCATATAGAATACCTTGTGCGCCATGAACCCTACAAACGACGCAATACCGGGTCAACTGGATGACATCGCGATATTGGAGATGAACCATGGAACCGCCATCATCAACTCTACATGTTGAACCCGCGCATGTGGTACGCGAACCATCAGCAAGTCGCGCGTTCTTGAATCCCGCTTCAAGTACATTCCGCTAATGGACAAGAGGTCAGTAGGTCCTTCCAGCAGCCAACAGCGCAGCATCCACCTCAGCCCCAGACTTCAAACGCACTCCCCAATAACCCTGCTCAGATAACAGGAACAGTAATGGCGAAAGGGAACACATGTTTCCAGCTTGATAGAGCATCCTCCTGAAGAAACTAATAGTGCTACTGATAACACTAGGGAACAAAATATTTGTTTTCATACCTCCAGGAAGAAAGTACGCGATTTCAAAGGAAAAGTTCACGAAAAAAATCTCTATCTTTAATATTTTAGGTGTAGCAAGACCCCGATTGTTTTTTAATTTTTGCAATTTTCGAAAAATCAGAGCTTTCAGCGAAAATGAGATCTGCACCATTGTTTTAAACGTCCTTTAAACTATCCACCAACAAAATTGAATCAAAAACAATAGTGTCATTTTTTTGAAAATTTTGAAAATGCCACCCCAGGGGCTTCATGTAATGTACCACTCAAAATTAAAATGTCATCACTTTCTCGCCACGGCAGTAGTAGTAGCAGCAGCGAGAAAGTAAAAATGATAATAGCAAACTAAAAACTGACTTCAGAAAAGCCATCAAATTCTTAGTACATATTACAAGTCTGTTTCATGCCTACAAGGACTCGGCCAATAATTATTTTTTTCAATAGTTTCCAAAAATCTACACCCTTCCAACACATAAACAGAAATATACCACGACGTCAAAGAAAAGTGCTTATTTCTTGTCAGTGTAACTAGAATTCATAATAATCACAGTACAATACCAGTCGTCGCAGCAGAATTCCACCGTAATAAAAAATTAAACTGCCCTCCAAATAAAACAAATATTGAACAGTTGGGTAAATCTTAAACTAGTGGTGCTGTAGAATGGCACAGACTTTCTCGTAGCACAGTTTTCTAGTTTCCTTGGTGTGGACTCTCTTTACGGTCTTGCCCCACCCGTTTGCCAGCTGCCATCTATCGCCGCCTAAAGTACATTTTTTTACATTTTCTCAATTTTTCGGTTTCCTGATAGTAGAACCAAAATATTACTTTAAGGATAGTAAAGAAGAATAAAACCTCGTCATAAACGGTAAAAAATTTGGAGCCATTTTAAAGAAAATGGCGTGTAAGCGCTACTGGAAATGCGAAATTCAAAGCTCTTTTTTTACAGAAAATTGTTGAGTTCTCCAAATTTCATTTAATGCCATTTGAGTTGCATTAACTCAAAATGCAATAGATTTTACAAATTCCTGGAAATATACATATTAACGGCCTGAGAGATACACGTATTTACAAAAATACATTTGTGTAATTTTTGAAAATACAAAAGAATACCCCAAAATGAACTTTACGTCATTTTAAAGAGTGCAATTAGCAAACCGTTGGAAAAGTTTGACGAAAAAAAAATTGGAACCATTTTTGAGAAAATAGCTTTTGAGCGTTTCTGAAAATGCGGAATTTTGCGCTCGTTTTAACACAAGAATTTTGAGTTTTCGAAAATCTTTATATGACACTATTTAAAGCACATGTACTTATAAATACAATAATGTGAACAAATTATTACTCATGTAAATTTTACGAATTAACGTAAAAAAATTAGGTTTTTGTAATTAAAAAATATGGCGTTTATGAAAACATTTTTGACATTTTTGAAAAAATCTTGTTTTTGTAATTTTTTAAAATTGTAAATATTGCACGCAGTATTGTGCGAAAAAATTCAAAAAATGTACGTGAACTTAATGAAAGAACTAATTATGAAAAACAAATTTCATTTGAAGGAAAGATCTCTACCTTCAATTTTGTAGTTGAAGGACGACGCCGAAAAATATTCGAAATTTTGCAAATTCAGAGTTAACTGTGAAAATCGGACCTATGCCACCTTTAAAAGTGTATTTTACTCAATTTTTACTAGAAATTTAAAGAAAAAATTTACAACTGAATGCCACTTTTTCAGAAAACAGAACTCTCATCTAAAAATTCAGAACCAAACAACCTCAGAACTGGACCTAACAATAATAACCCGTCTCGTTTATACCCCTCCTCCCAAATTTCTCAAAACTTCCACCTATAATTAGAATCTCGTGTCCCGTCCAGCCCGACTTTCGCTGCCCCAACCCAGCCGCCCGGATCTACGCTACCCTCCCTTCTCTCGCCCCACATCGCCATATTGTGTTTGCTGGGACCATAGTTGCTGCTATCATCCTTGATATGGGCAACTGATAAACATTTACTGTTGCATTCTCCGGGAAATTTCCGGTAACAATTTTGATCTACGATTACTCAGATTATTTGCACTATTGAAATGAATTTAAATGCATTTTGCAGGAAATTATATGGGCTTTAAGAAACGTTTACAATCCCTTTCACACATTCATTTTCTCTCATTGTTTTCCAACGGTTTTGCAGAAAACTAAATGATTGTTCACTTTCATTTTGCTTTAAGGGGAATGAAAGAAAAGATGAGGTAGTTTTACAGTTCAAAAATAAGAAAAACACTACCTTAAATTGGCTTTCATATCACCAAAATGAGTAATTAGAAATGTTTTTTTGGCTTGTTAAAGGCTCATTTTATTCGTGTAGATTAATGTCTTATGTTTTCCAGAGTACTGATTACTTTTAGTAAAATGCAATATTACCATAAGTTCCTTGTATTTCACTCATTGGAGATGATGAGACATACTCGTAATCATTCTATAATTTTACTTCTTACAGCATTAATCCCGAAACAAAAGTGTTTTGAGTGCAAAACGCACTTTATTTCTGTTGTATGCGCTTGCGGAAATAACACAGAAATCTTTTTGACCATTGTTTACCATATCTGACTGTATTAGGCACGCAACCGACCATGCTGGTTGAGTGTCCAGTTCAATTATGTTCCTATTATTGCAGAAAACTTTTTTATCACAAGTTTCACTGCAGTCTCGTTTACAATCTCATACTGATGGTTAACGTCCTGCAAAGTGCTTGTTTTGATATTATTTTTTTATTAACTATTTCCCATATCTGATGCAATTAATTGGTAAAAGTAAATAAATAACTCATATGATAGTATACTTCGAATAAAATCAGTTATGCTTGAATAGCATAAAATTAAACCCAATCCACCACTTTGTGAAGAGAGACTTTATTATCTTGAGAACGTTCCGAGAGTGTAGAACCTTCGAGAAGCCAGTAGAATCAACACAAACTTCCGGGAACAATTGAAGGTAATGCAAAAGGAAGAAAAAATATGGAAAAAAATATTGAAAAAAATTTGAACATACTTTTGAGGCTTCATGTGAAATACCCTCAAAAATCAAAATATCTGTTTGAAACTTCCGAAGTCACGAGTTCATTCAGATCGATTGCGTAATACAAATTTTGAAGAAAATCGACTGAACGGTTTAGGCGCTAGCGTTGACGTAGTTTTGCTGTCAATCGGTTTTTCGGTTACAAGAACCAACAAAACATCGATTCTGGCTACACCACGTGTTAGAGGATTTTTTTTTCTAAATCTAGCAACAGGATTTATCCATGTTTTCGTTACCAGAGCCCGGCAATAAGAGTTTATCGGGTGAAAATTCGCCGCTTTCCTGGCACTCGATTACATCACTTTCTCTTTTTATGAAGGACTTCGTAAGGCAAAAGAGTAATAAGGAAAATGCAAGGATTGTAGGAAAAAGATACTGTACTGAATCTCAGGCAAGTAACTGTTCTTTTAGACCAAATATTTTGTTATCTAATAACTATCAACGCCAAAAAGTTGAGGCGAAATTGGATAAGTAAGTTAGAATTCTTCGGTTTCCTTCATTTATTATCTTAAATGTTCATTCTGAATTTAGTGCTTTTCATGACTTAATTTTGTAACGTAATTTTAAAGCAACCATTACCGAAAAAATTAACATTGAAATTGTCTAGAATTCAGCGGCAAAAATGCATGTAGGTACATAAGATACGTAACAGAATTTCTACATATTTTATAATTTTTGCAGGAAAATTATTTTAAAACCTATTGTCTGTGTCTTTTCAATACGTTATAAAGCTTTACATTCCATTTTGCGAGAGTGTAAAGTGATCTATGAAGCAGGTGGCTTTACACCACTGCTAGGCCCGGCGGTGTGAATCATCGTCTACGATCGCCGCATACCCATTCCCACGCATCGAATTTCTGACGAATCATCTACAAAACACCTTCCATGCAACAGGACTTTGCAAAACACCTTCCATGCCTTGACTTTCCTGCCAAGGCATTTCGGCAAACGAAAAACTTTAACGTTAAAAGAAACTTTTGCCGTGCCAGATGGACAAAAAGCATCATTACGAAGCAGGTAGTGTGTGAACCAAATAAATCTTAACATAATTTGCTGCGTTCCAAAAATTGACTCGCAAAGTTTGAGAAAGTGTAGCAATAATAAAACTTTTTTGTATGTTCTTATTGTGGCTAGAAAAATGGAATGACTGGATTATATGTTTATTATTGTGGCTGGATTATATGGAACAATTCATAGATGGAGCACAGAGCTCAGAAGCCTGGAAATTAATTAAATCTATTAAAAAGAATGAAAAAAAACAATATCGCATTATCAAACATCAGCATCAATAAATTGGAAGAGTACTTTGGAAGACTCGGCTAGAAAACAGAAACTTCCAGTCAAACAAGGAAGTGAAATTTGAGCAAAGGGAAGATTTGACAATTGAAGATTTAGAAAAAGTGCTTAATAAATCTAATAAGTGATCAGAATCGGGAGATATTCCGACAGAACTACTGAAATATGGTCCCCATAAACTGCATCAAACGATCAAACACATGTTTTCAAGGTGCATGAACGGAGAAGATCATCAGAAGTGGCGAACAACTTACTTGACACCAATCCATTAGGAGGGATTGAGAGACAATGAAACAAACTACAAAGGAATAGTAGTTATTGGATCAATAGGTAGACTGTATAGCAAAATAATCTCAAATAAAATAGAAGAGATAAAAGAAAAAATCGGAGGGAACAATGTGGTTTTACTGCCGGTAGATCGATCATAGACAATATATTTACATTAAAACAATGTATAGAAAAGAGAACAAGGAGAGGTAGGGAAGTTCATCTGGGTTTCATTGATCTTCAGAAGGCGTATGATAATGTACCGGTTGCTAGAGTATGGAAAGAAATGGATGGACTTAAAATCAATGAAAACTTAACTGGAGCCACACATAATCTATATAAGAACATCTCTTAGATTAAGATCCACAGCAGGCTCTCGGTGTATTCTCGGTCAGTAAAGGTCTTCGTCAGGGCAGCTGTCTTTTCCCAACACTGTTTAAAATATATCTGCATCAAATTTTACAGCAGTGGGAGAAACAATGCAGATTAATGGGCATGACGACCGGGGAGGATAAATTATATACATTATATTTTTCCGATAACAAGGTAGTAATTGCAGAAGATGCGGACGATTTGAGATGCGGATGATCCGTAAACTCATTGAACCTTTTCTTTTAAATGTTGGACTTACTATCAACATGGACAAATCTGAATACCTAGCAGTTGGGAACAATGAGATTGAAGATCTTCTTCTGGAAAATGGAGAAAAATGAAAGAAGTATACAGTTATAAATATTTGGGTGTACTCATTAACACAAAGGGAAATAGCCAAGAAGAAATTTAAAGACGAATAAGCTTGGGGAGATATGTGACACGAAGTATAAACTCTGTCTAACTCAAAAGAAAACCATTACTAACACTACTAAAATACGTCTTTTCTCCACACTAGTCAAGAGTGTTACACCGTACAGTTCAGAAGTTTTGGAAGTTGATAAAAAACAAGAGGGAAGCTGTTGAATCTTGAAATGGACAGCTGGCGTCCAAGTTGCTGTTACAGCAGACGTGATAGAATCAGGAACGATGAAATAAGAAAGAAAATGGATGTAAAGAAATATATCCTTGACGAAATAGAGGAAAAACAAATCCTTTTCATATCATATGAGTCGTATTCACATGAATTATATATAATTTACCAAGTAAAGAAGTGCGTTCCCATAAAATATTTTTTTAGATAGACCATCTCCGAAATCAACAAAGAATTAAAAAACGACCGGTTCGCTACGAACTGTGGTGCTATTAGAACAACAGCTTCTTGTAGAATTCAGTAGTTTTTGCGGCGCGCAATTCGATTTTGCAGTTAGAGTGAGCTTGGAATTATTGATTATGGAAACTGAATTTAAAAATTACAACAACATATCAGGCTACTCTAAATGGATTCTATTTAGCAACTCTCCTGATTTTGTGTGGCAGCTACGGTAAAAAATACAATACTTTTTATATGGTCTTGCTTGCTACAGAACACAACAAATTTTCATATTTTTCAGTTCTCTTGACAACCAATCGCGATCCTGTCGTATCACTGGTTCAGTGTGTCTTTCTAGGTTAAACCTGAAATGATATGTACTGTGTAAAACAATGCAACAAACAAACTACACAAAAAGTAAAACGAATTATCATTCACCAATTCGCAGTTCTCTTTTGGAAAGTTCACGATCCCAGCATCCTGTCATCTCGTCTCCTCGTGCCTTACTACCACTACTCTAAAACTCTGGATCAACAACTAGTTAAAATTTAATGAAAACGGATACGAAAGGAAACTAATATATTCTTCAATTCTTCTGCACACTGGGCGCGCGCTGCAGTCCCTTTTACATTCCCGTGTTATCATTCTTAAAACGATGATGTCAACTCGGCAGATAGTGCAAAGGAACTGAAAAAACATGAGAAAAATTAAATTGTGTGAACAACAGACGACCCTGCCCAACCTCTACTTCCGGATAAATCTATCCATAACAGAATAAAGGAACAAGACAAGAAAAAATGTCTTTCATTATTCTACTGTACACGAGCAACCCGATACTTCCGGTATTTTCCATGCCCCTCTACTTCTTAAACGATGAAGCAGTTGACCCCTTAATTTGTTGGACGTAGGATACAAAGAATATAAACGTATAAGAATACGAATAGTTAAAATATCAATCTTCTGCATTCCGCCAAAATCCAATTCTCCCTCAGTCAACATTTGCTCTCGAAAATGTTTGAAACTCGAAAAGGTGATCGACTTCTGGATAAAAACCGCAAAGAATGTAGACAAAAAAGACAATTTAAAATTATTGAGCTAATATATTTTAGAAGGTTGGAATATTTCTCTACCTCCATATTCTAAACTGCACTCTTTCTCCTATCATTGAAGAAACACATTTGGTATAGTCAAATCTAATCCACACCAAATTTCACCTTCCGATTGAGCACATACCATTGACATAATTCATTATAGTTTTTGCAACAAGCTGGTCTTCAGCCAAACGCTTGTCAATACTATTCTTGACAGACATTCAGTATCTAACTCTACCATGTTTTTATCGTACACCAAAGATACGGGTATTCTGTGAAAAATATTAAATTGGAAGTCCATATAGTCAATCAAATATTCCCAGAAACAGTGCCCTTATGACAATGGTCCATTGAATATAACCATATTTCCAGGGAAGAGGAAAATAAATGTTGCAGAATGTAAGTTCGTGACAGATTTAGATAATTGCACAATTTTTAGTTTCTTTTCTAATTGCTTTTGGTACATCGGTGAAAACTTTGCAAATGCTCATAATGCTTCTAGAGTTACGATAGGGTGCAACACGAGACTAGTTTTTGTTGTAGTGTTATTATTGTTCTTAATTATTGTCTCAAATGTTAATCAATGTTAAAATTAGTGTTAATATTTATTTTATGTAAGTTGAAGAATGACATTTCGTAACATTATTGCGTAATTTGGAATATGACGTACATTCCGACGCATGCAGCTACTTACCGCAGTATTTTGGGTGACGAAGGTCACCAATTATGCAAAAAGAATGTGCTTGGTCAGAGGTGAACGTCTAGTGAAGAGAGATTTCATACCCCGCAAGATTTTCCTTAAGGGAGTATAGCCGCACGTAGTATTCTTCCGAAATCATTCAATGATTTTTTTGGATTAAATAGTAGAATCCCTTATTCTTAAAACTTTTGTTCGTTATTTTCTATTATGAAGGTAAATTATTTTGGCCATTCTTAAGAAGAACAGTTTTTTGAAAGAACTATTGGAATTAATAATGCATTTATTGATTTTTTTGCAAAAGGAGAGAGATCAATAGAGGTTCAATTTGCCCCTTCGGTAGCTTATTTTATATTAAGCAAAATTCAAAACGAAAAAAAATTTGTTTGGCAGTCTCCAACCAGCTAGCCTGACGTGCAAATTTTGATAAGAATTTTTTAAAGTTTGTTCTTTGGACTCATGCTCTTTTGGTGACTTGGCAGAACCGATCAGAAATTTCAAAATTGTGGGAAAACAAGGTGTTGAAAATGTTTTGAAAATATATTACTTAGGTAGCTATCATCACGAAGAATAAATTTGAAGAATTTGAAGCATAACTCCAGTTTTTAGAAGATATTCTTCAAATTTCACATATTGATTCTGCAGTAAATATTAACTGCAATGGTTCCTTCAAGAAACTGTTCATCTCATGAATAACAAAAATAATCTTCTTTAAAATTCCGTATCTTTAAAATCGTGTGATCGACATTTTGAATTTTATTTAAGAAGTTTGTAAATAACTGTTCCAGATTGAAGAAAAATTAGTCTCTGCGATGAATTAATTTAAGTCCATCAATCAATTACCTATACTTCCAAATATATGTAAACAGTTCACGATCCTGAAACATAGGCGTCGTTTTCTAGTAAAAACAATAATGAAGCTTTTAATCCCTATTTTGTGTATATTATATAATTGTGAGTATATTGATCAAATTTAATAAATTTCATTTTATAGAGTAGACCACTTATGATTTATTACGATATGGCTAGGATGAAAACCTTTGCACCACCACAAAACCTACATCGTAAGAAATTCAAATTTACCCAAATTCTATGGCATTTTAATTTGAAAGTTTTCAATTCTACGATATTTTAGCTTTTATTTATTTCATGAAACAACAATAAAGTTTTATCTCTGTTGTACATTACCTCTAAAAGCAAAACAGATCGCGAATTAAATTTTGGAGAGCTTTATAAATATAATTGTAAAAAATTTCAACGTAATATGAGGACAGAGAATTGCATTATGAAAATCAATAATTCAATGTAAAGTCAGTGTATTTTCTTATATATCATGGTAACACTCCTGCAATGTTTTGCATTTATCTTTCTGGAATTGTGAGGTCTTCGAAATATACTACTCAATATCACTACATGCAATATCAACACCGAAGGAATTGTTTTTAAAGTTATAAATGATTGTTTTTTGTCTTTCCTAATTTTTTGTATCTACTTCGTAGAAAGAAAATATTATCTACAGTAGTAGAAAAAAAGTGAGGATATAAAAAACATGGAGGGACATATTGCCCGCCCTTAAACAGCACACAAGGTTTTCATAAATATTTCTTTTTCCTCAAATGACCTGGATTATGTCGCGATCTCTCTAATTTCAAACGAATACTCTAAATTTCGGGGTGGGGGTACTTCATGTGTGAAATTATCTTGGAATGGCCTCGTGATGATATCATAAAGAACAAAGCATTTCCGATTTTCATCACAAACGCTTTCCAAACTTTGGGAAGTTAAACAGGTTTTGACGTGCTTCAAGTGCATTATCGAAGATTAATATTTTCCCTTAATGTTACGTGGTATTTTTATAGAATTTGTAGGAGATCTAATTTCAATGTTTTGAAAAAGAGTATTTTTCCTTAATTTGGTGTGAATGTGACATTTTTAAAAAGATACGCCAGAGTGTTTCTTCGAAATAGCTGTATGTTTCATTAATTTTTCAACTCGAATAACTCACTGTTATTTTAATAATAGTTCCGAGGTTCCATTTTCATTAAAACTCCATCATTTCATTAATTGCAAAAACGTTTATTGTTATTTGAAAAACGTCGGAAGCGTTGTCTCTTCGTTAACAGCCTGTTAATCTAGTGGAAATTTCCGTTCCTGGCCAGACACATGTGACTGGGTTTAAATCATACAGGGTAAATATTTTTGGAGATAGGTAACACTTTGGCAGGTTCAAATAGCATTATAATATTATTTTTATTTTTTTGTCAAAAAAGTAGTATAAACTTTACGTTACGTATAGGAAAGAAGTACATTCTTTGCCTGTTTCCGTGAGTTTCAATATTCCTACCCCTCCCTAGTCCCTACCTCTCCTACGTATCAGACCTTCCCCAAGTATTGCGTAACTGCTTCATTGTAATACAACAAGATATAAGCCGTAGAAGCAGAATTCGGTGAATTTATTTTCATAGTGAAAGTGATTTTTTTTACTACTTTAAGTCTATTAAATACCCCTTGGATATCGTGAACCGTTGAGATATTATTAAGGTGTAGGCAATTGATGGAATACCTTGCAGCTCCAAGAAATTATTTATAAAAAATAGAATTATTTGCCAGAAATTCTGTATTTTCTTACCTATCTTAACATGGTAAATATGGTAATCGAAAATAAATTAGGAAAAAAGTAGCATTCAATGGGTAGGAGGGGAACTCAAACGCAACAATTAGAAACCGTAATTTCTTGATGAAATATTTTGAAATTATTTGAGCTGCTAATTGAATTTTAATAGTTCTTCTATCAATCATTAAATAAGATAAAATTGCCCTTTCGAAAGCTACTGGTGCGACCATATTATCCCGTTCTTTCAACTAATTATACTCACCCTCTCCCTAAACTCCGACCAGCTACGACGAGGTACCTACCTTTTGCTGTCCGCTTGTAAGATTTTTGATAGCAAATAGCGTGAGGAATCTGGAATTTAAAATATTAATATAATTAAAGTTGTACATATCACACTGTTTCACAACTCGTTTAAATATTAACTACTACTCTTTTGATATTTTCTGTATCTATTTAAAAAAATGATTTATGCAGTACAGAATCCATAATTGATATCTTACATATTTTGTTACTGTGTTTAATGGATGACAGAAGGCATACATTTTATGCCACTATCACACTAAACCTCATTGGACTCTATTAATTTGAACAACGATTATTTTCTTATATTTATTTTTCATTTTTGCTCTTCCAATGTTAAAAATGAATGAAATTATTTATGGCGTATTAAACCTTTATGTCGTTACATTATAATGATTATTTCAAGAATCTGTGAATTTAAACTGTTTACTAGTGAGTAATTTGGTGATAAATACAAAGACCATTTGAAATGAGAAATCACATGTTTCTTTTTGCTCACGTTACGATATTCATAGTTCTCTTCAAGAAAGTCGATTTTGGTTTTTTTTTTCTCTTGATTCCCTCTAATCCAAGATATTGCAGCAGAAACATCAGTCATTGTCACATTTCATATAAACTCCATGTTGTTGATAGGGAACAGAAAGTAGTTGTTCGTCTGCCATACCAACAAAGGCACATTGGAACACTATTCAATACACAGAGTTTTATGAAGAACGTTTCCTACGACTAAAAAAAACTAATTGAACTTGAACCTAGTTTCTATTTCTCCATTTTCACCTATTTCTGGTGATGCTAATTCCATATCTGATTCATTCCCAATCTTTTTTTTTTCAATCTTGTTTTGTCTTCGTTCAGTTGCAAACAAAACTGAAACTGAACCTCGCAAACATAGAATATAACAGAAACAATCTTGCATTCATTATTCTTGAGATCAGTGTTCCCTCTAACAAATACCTTGCGTGTGAAGTAGGATCAAACTAAGCCTAGTTAGAACTTTTTAATGTAATCAATGTGTACTCCGTGTTCCTACACCTTGTCGGCATTATATTAATATTCGGAAGCTTCAGAATATTAATCTGAGTTTGAAGAAAGATGTCACTTCGTGCAGTCTACTGTCACTTTCCGGCGGGTCGTCTCGGGGTTGCAGCTCTGAAGTTCACAACCGAACGAAACAAGTAACATGACAATTCGTTTGAATGCTCGGTTTGCAAACTTCAGTGATGGAGAAACAAGCTGTACTGTATGGAACTGTTAAATAATGATTATCGTTGTGAAACAAACTGAAGCCAGAAATCAGAGAGCTATACAATGGATATATTGTGTTTATGATGAACGTTTTTGATAAACGAAGAGAGAGAACAGTTATTCATACTATAAGCAAATATATTAGTTTATTATAAGAGAAGTGAACAAAAAAGGTATCATTCAGAGTTGGAGGACATCTTACCATAAATGTTGGGATTCGGAAAGGAATGAAGAAGGAAAGTTTTTCTGTCGAATATTAGCCAATTTTCCGGCGCACTATTACAATACTTTCACTTCTTACATCCGTAAGGGCGAGAAAGTAAAAGGTGAAGATAAGTAAGAAGAAACAGAAGATGAAGATCACTGAAAGGACAACGATGAAAATTAAGATGAACATTGAGATATTTGATTAAAACAAAGAAAATTACGATGATTAAGATGTAGAAGGAGAACATGTTTATTAAAATGAAAACGAATTAGAAAAAGAAACCACACGCAAAACGAAATGAAGGTGAAGTCTAAGACGAAATTCAAGATCATGAAGATGACGAATGCACTTGAAGATTAAGACTAAGGCGATGGAAAACACGTTATATATGAAAACAATCACGAAGGAGTTGAGTGACGTGATGACAATGTGAAAAAGAAAATGAAGACCAAGATAAAATAGAAAAAGATGTAGATAAAGGCCTATATAAAAGAGTATACGATGAAGAGCAAGGACCAGCAGTAGAAAAAAGTTAATACAGAAGCAGAGGAGAGTAATTCCCCCGTCCGTGGCAACGGTGCTGCGCGTGCATGGCGGGGGGGGGGGGGTCTGTGCGTCGCGCTGCGCAATGACTCAGCGTCTGCGCGCGCTGCGCTGCACTCGCTGCCGAGGGAGCGACGACAGCCGCCGCCCACGCTGCCCACCGATCAGAGCTCACTGCTGCTTCCAATGTCAATACGGGAGAGAACATTGGCTCAGGGTCTCAGCTGATGTCACTGCAATGCTTCTGGTCGGGAGACCTAGGTTCCAGTCACGACAATGGCAGGATTTTCGACACTACCTACGTAACTAGGTCCAGTTCACTCGCTGTCTGGAGGAAAATTCTAGCGACTGACTCCCATGATCAGTAGTTTTCCGGGGTTTCGCCGATAAACATCAGGCGACTGCTGGGGCAGTACCCTATCAAACGGGCCACGGACTGTGCGCGATCCTTCCTTCTTCTTCCCATTCCTATTGTCACCCTTTGCTTACACACATTTACATTTACACACTACAGTACCGTTCATGTCAGAGACCAGTCAAGTGCATAGAGCTTGTCTCGGATGAGGCGGTTCCCTGCTGGTGGGAGAAACCCGGTTGGGAAAAACCCTGCAAGCCTTTGAGTACGTATGTGCCAGATCTCGCCTCCCAACGGGGGAAGATCACTGCCACCTCCCTGTGATAAAGCATGAGAGTAATGATCATAGCAGTTGACGTGCCTGAATTCATCAATCAATCAAATCCAATATTAAGGTTTTACCGCGATCATTCATAAACAAACTGTGTCATCTAAGAAAGGAATATTATTATTCTGAACTTGGCGAAGAAAAATAATTCTCGCGAATTGGACACACATGAATATTTATTTCCGTGTCGCCGTATAAAAATATTAGTCTATAAGTATCCAATAATAATCAGAGTTGTGAAAAACTATATTGCTTTTATCATATAATATTATGTAGTTTTACAACAATATAATTGCAGATGCAGTTTCCATGAAGTTGACATTCATAATAATAGTGGCATAATATAATTAAGTAAATCTGCTTTGTGGTATACAGAGATATATTTTGTCTCTAAAAATAGGGCTTCCAGAAAAATTGACACAGATATTGGTCTGGAAAATGAAATGGAAATGCTGGTGAAAATCGAGTCTAGATACATATAATTGTCTGCACTCTCTATTATTTGACTTACGTACAATTAAAAAAACCTGTATGAGAATAAAAGCATATGGACTATACGGGATATGTCGGAATTGCTTCTACGTGCAACTAAGGTTTTCCAACGGAGAAGACTCGTATGTTTCGTCTGTTTTCGTTGTAAATGTACGGTAGAAATAAATTGGATTACATGAACAAGGTCTCTAATTTTACTTTTGCCATCTCTCTCGCTGAGTTTTGCTGTCGGTTCCTCAAATTCTTTGGCACATGCAATTTCACAGTTCCCTTGTTTCATCGATTAAAAAACTGCACATTGTGTATCGTATGCCCCCATCTCGTTCCCCAAAACTACTCTCTATTGCTCCGATCAGCCGGTAATTGAGAATGAACAAAAGAGGTAATTCAATCCAATTAAAGATATGCCATTTTGAGCCATTTTAATCGTTGTTATCATCTATCTTATAAAATATCACTGTATAACTGCAAAAATAAATATAAAACTATCAAAATTTATTTTGGCAAAAGATCTTATTTCAAATGAGTAGATGATGATCACTGAGAAAGACGAGACAATATTGCTGAAGAAAGAGAACAATATGACGAAGAGAGAGGAAAAAGAGATGAAGGGGAATGAGCAGAAAAGATGGAGAGAGAGAAGAAAAATAAATAAGAAAGACGAGAAAATGCTGACGGAGAAAGAGAAAATGATGACGGGGATAGTGACAAAAATTATGACACTGAAGGAGAGAATGACAAAGAACAATATGAAGTAAGCGAGGGAGGAGGCGAGGGGGGAGGTGAGGGAGGAGGCGAGGGAGGAGGCGAGGGAGGAGGCGAGGGAGAAGGCGAGGGAGGAGGCGAGGGAGAGGCGAGAGGGAGAGGCGAGGGAGGAGGCGAACGAGGAAGGGAGGAGGCGAGGAGGAGGTGAGGGAGGAGGCGAGGGAGGAGGCGAGGGAGGAGGCGAGGGAGGAGGCGAAGGATGAGGCGAGGGACGAGTCGAAGGACGAGGCGAGGGACGAGGCGAGGGACGAGGCGAGGGACGCGGCGAGGGACGAGGCGAGGGACGCGGCGAGGGACGAGGCGAGGGACGAGGCGACGGACGAGACGAGGGACGAGGCGAGGGACAAGGCGAGGGACGAGGTGAGGGACGAGGCGAGGGACGAGGCGAGGGACGAGGAGATTGACTAGACGAGGAACGCGGAACGCGTCGCGAGGCGAGAACCTCTCCGCAAGCGTTGCAAGGCGCCATGCAACCACCGTGCTGGCAACGCCCGCAGCTACCTTCCATTCCTAAACACCCCGCGGCTGCTCAAACGACCCCGCCCATCCAACGCCCCGCCGATATCTTCGACACACCTCTGCCACCCGGAAAACCAGCCTCGCAATGAATTCAAATGACGCCACCCCCATGAGCGCCTTGCCGCCACCTCGCACGCACGCTGCTACCTGTCACCTGTCGCTGCCCCAAACGCCCGCCATTGCCCTAACCACCCCGTTTCTACCCGTAACGTTTCGCCGCTGCCCTGACGCCTCGCCACTGCCCCAAAGGCCCGTCGCTGACCCAAACGCCCCGCCATTGCCCTTATTTACCCCCTTCCACCTAACGTTTTACTGCTACCCCCGACGCTTCGTCGCTGACACAATCGCACGTCGCTGCCACTACCCCACTACTCCAAACATTCCCACCACCACACATTCTCACCGCCCTCACAATTGTCCCTTCGTCACAAAAGACCTTCCCACACCTGTCATCGCCCAAAGATTCCGCCGCTGCCACCACAACAAACATCTCACGACCGGAACCACATTTACCCGCCCCCATTGCCCTGCCGTTGCCACCCCCACCCCCATCACCGCCTCGCGTCCCCGCCATCACCCTGTCGCCATTGCGCTGCTACCTCTCCGCCGCCTACAAAAACGCGAACGATCAACCGGGACATATCCCCGGTATGTATCCCCATTACTTACCCCCCCCTTGCCCTGCCCCTAGATCTCCGCAACAACTGACATTCGGTCGCACGATCACTCACGACAGAAAAAGGCCGCGTTTCTTTCTAGAAAGAGAATTCGTATAACGCCGTTGCCGACTTGCCACGGGCAGGGCCTTCCAAGAAGGCGAAGCAGTACTGATTTCAGTTTACAACGGTAATGTGAACGACGAGAACTTCGCCCGAAGCACAGTACCATCGACCAAATACCCACTGACTACTTTTACTAGTCAATTCTATATTTAGTGTCATATCCCCACTGATTATGCACATCGTTCCATTTCATTTGTTACATCCCTTCCTCCGCCTCCTCCTGCTCTATCTACATCTACATTTCCTCGCTTGCCCCGTTCCTCCTCCCTCGCTCCCACTTCGCTTCCACACTCGCCTCCTCCCCCGCCCCCTCCCCCGCCCCAACCACCACCTCGTCCCGCTCCTCGTCCCTCACCTCGTCCCTCGCCTCGTCCCCCGCTTCGTCGCTTGCCACGTCCCTCGCCTCATACCTCTCCTCGTCCCTCGCCTCGTCCCTCGCCTCGTCCCTCGCCTCGTCTCTCGCCTCGTTCCTCGCCTCGACCCTCGCCTCGTCCCTCGCCACCTCCCTCGCCTCTTCCCTTTCCACC
>BLKR01010968.1:0-22500 GCA_011170035.1 Teleogryllus occipitalis
ATGTCCGTATAGTTAGCACACCCACTTATCAGAAAATTAAAAAAGAGTATTCCATAATTTTGTACTAATTTTAAACTAATTTTAACCCAAATTAAAAAATTTTGTACCGATGCAGAACATTAAAAAAAACAGGGTATAAGAGTGGGTGTGCTAACTTAACGTTAAGTTAGCACACCCACACGATGAAAATCGATGATATCGAAAAACTAAAAATACCACAATTTTGTACTAATTTTAAACTAATTTTAACCCAAATTCAAAAATTTTGAACTGATGCACAACATCAAAATAAGAAATGTATACGTTTGCGGGGGTTCACCTACCGTAAAGTTAGCAACACCACCCATGAAAATCGATGATATCGAAAAACTAAAAATACCATCATTTTGTACTGATATGAAACTAATTTTAACCTATTTTCAAAAATTTTGAACTGATGAATAACATCAAAATAAAAAATGTGAACGTTTACGGGGGTTCACCTACCGTACAGTTACCAACACCACCCATTAAAATCAATGATATCGAAAAACTAAAAATACCACAATTTTGTACTAATATTAAAATAATTTTAACCCAAATTCAAAAATTTTGAACTGATGCACAACATCAAAATAAAAAATGTATACCTTTGCGGGTGTTCACCTACAGTAAACTTAGCAACACCACCCATTAAAATCAATGATATCGAAATACTAAAAATACCATCATTTTGTACTAATTTTAAACTAATTTTAACCAAAATTCAAAAATTTTGAACTGATGCACAACATCAAAATAAAAAATTTATACTTTTGCGAGTGTTCACCTACCGTAAAGAGATTATTACAAATGAGATTATTTTAAGACTCTAATGATGTCTGACCAATGCAAATGGCGAACGATCTTTCTCTCTTTTAAAGCACGTAAAAAATTATCTGAGATAGAGTCTTAAACAAGACATATTGAATGCATTATCTACATAGAAAATTACATTTTGGGATGCTTAGAGCCTGAAGACATTTAAGAAATTTGCCGAGACTATAGTGAGAAAACGAGATTCCGTAAGACAAACCATATTTTATATCTACACCTACATGATTTTTTGACTTTAATATCCAATTTCTTTTGTAATAAAATGTAAATTACATTCAAATATAGAATTTCGTCTATAATACCTTATATTTTTAACTTATTTACCCTCAAATGGTTGATGTTATAAAAAATGCAAACATATAATCAATTATTTATACGTATACAATATTTGCATTGTTATAAATATAGTTCATTTTTTACATTCAAAATATTATAAATAACTTGTGTCAAAAAAAGGGCACTAAACATTTGAGAGCCTAGAGCGCACATAAGTCAAAGTTAGGCATTGCGGATTTAACTTTAATAATTGAGAATATTTATAATCATAATAAGAAAATAATTTAAAACTAATTTGCTTTACGTATAAATTCAATCTAAATTTGAACATTCTTTTTATTATAAAATAATAGGTTGATTATTAAATGAAATGACAGTTTTGACTAAATGGATTATTTATTTTTAGACAAAACAAAATTTACATTAATTCTATATGCATATAAATATTCTAGTACACACATTAAACCGAACATACATACTTGATCTCTCCCTATTAATATCTTAAATCTTATTAAATCTAAACATGATCTAAGATGATTCTGGCAACAAACTCGTCGCCCTGGCATTAAAAGAAAATGTTGTCACGCATTATCAAATTACGTATAGACCAATTATGAATTAGACAAATTTCAAAATTACATTGCACAAATACATCCTAATAGCAGATCACAATGGTCAACAATTAAAAAATTAGCAAAATCTTATTCCCCTATACCAATATTAAACAACGGTACTATATCTACTTATACTGATTTTCAAAAATAAAATTTAATTGCCAGTCACTTAGTCCAAAAGTCTTTTATCTCCAACCCTATTATAGATCAAATTTTTAATAAGGAAGTTGAATCTTTCATCTCTTCTGCACTTTATTCAGTTCCTTCAAAAATAAAATTTTTTCTCCTGTAGAAGTTCAAAAAATAAAACAAAAATTGAATATTCACAAAACATTAGGCTATGATTGTATTACAAACAAAATGATAAAAGAACTTAATTTACAAATCTTATCGAAACTAACAAATATATTCAACTCAATGCTTCGTATTTCTTATTTTCCACAATCATGGAAATTAGCATACGTTATCCCCATATGTAAACCAGGCAAGGATCCTCATCTCCCCTTAAACTACAGACCTATTAGTCTCTTATCTTCATTATATAATTAAAAAAAACTATTACACTCTCGTCTTTTATCCTACATTAACTCAATACAAGCTATTCCAAATTACCAATTTGATTTTCGTTCTCATTATTCGACCTCTCACCAATTACTACGTGTTTCTGAATTAATAGCTCAAAACCTTCATCAAAAGGAACATACAATTGGAATTTTCCTGGATATTACCAAAGCATTTGACAAAGTTTGGCATTCTGAATTATTGTATAAATTACATTCAATAGGAATTCCCATATATTTATTCAAAATTATAAAAAACTATTTACATAGTCGTAAGTTTTGCGTCAAAATTAACACATCTTATTCAACTTCTCGTCGTATCTTCTCAGGAATTCCTCAATGATCGCCACTCTCTCCTTTATAATGTCAGATATTCCACACCTTCCTTTTACCACCATAGCGTTGTATGCTGATGACACTGCACTTCTTTCGTATCACAAAAATATACAAACTGCCCGAAACACTCTTCAAAACTCTTTAAATTTATATATTAAATGGACTCAACAATGGAGAATAATAATAAACTCATCTAAAACACGAACAAAAATTTTCACACTTTACAGACCTACTAATCCCCCATGTCTCAAAATAAATAATATTAATATACCCTGGATAGAAAATCATATTTCAATTAAATATTTAGGGCTCTATTTCGACCATTGATTAACTTGGAAAACATATTCAAAATATTGCCAATAAAAATTATCAAAAAATATCAAAATTATACCCCTTAACTAATAAATTTTCAAAATTACAAATAGATTGTGGTATATCAATATTCAAGGCAATAATAAGACCATCAGTTACATACGCATGCCCAATTTAGTGTAATGCATCTGCGTCAAACATGAAGAAAATACAAACTACTGAAAATAAATTTTTACGGAAAATTCTATAGGCTGAATGGTTCATCTCCAACAGACAAATTCATAAAGAATTACAAATTGAACTAATTAAAACATTTATCACTAATCAATCTTCCAAATTCTTCAACTCTTTAAAAAATATTCTGTTCATCAACATTTCGATCTGGGAAAAAATTATCACATTAAATGAAATCGTTCCCGCTTCCCCGATATTTTTCACCCTCCATAAATAATTATCTACTTTACTACTTAATAATACCTTCTATTAAAACTGTAAATTTATAATAAAAACTAATTAATACTTATTAAAATCAAATTTTACTCGAAATTATTATTAAAATAAAATCATGATTATCCTTAATTATGATATTAATTTCTGGCATCCCCAAACACATTTTTTATTTTGGCATAATTTCTGGCATCTCCAAACTACATTTTTTATTTTGATGATGTGCATCAGTTCAAAATTTTTGAAAATGGGTTAAAATTGGTTTAAAATTAGTACAAAATGATGGTATTTTTAGTTTTTCGAGATCATTGATTTTAATGGGTGGTGTTGCTAACTTTACTGTAGGTGAACGCAAACGTATACATTTTTTATTTTGATGTTGTGCATCAGTTCAAAAATTTTGAAAATGGGTTAAAATTAGTTTAATATTAGTACAAAATGATGGTATTTTTAGTTTTTCGATATCATTGATTTTAATGGGTGGTGTTGCTAACTTTACGGTAGGTGAACGCCCGCAAACGAATACATATTTTATTTTGATGTTGTGCATCAGTTCAAAATTTTTGAAAATAGGTTGAAATTGGTTTAATATTAGTACAAAATAATGGTATTTTTAGTTTTTCGATATAATTGATTTTAATGGGTGGTGTTGCTAACTTTACTGTAGGTAAACGCCCGCAAACGTATACATTTTTTATTTTGATGTTGTGCATCAGTTCAAAATTTTTGAAAATGGGTTACAATTAGTTTAATATTAGTATAAAATGATGGTATTTTTAGTTTTTCGATATCATTGATTTTAATGGGTGGTGTTGCTAACTTTACGGTAGGTGAACCCCTGCAATCGTATACATTTTTTATTTTGATGTTGTGCATCAGTTCAAAATTTTTGAAAATGGGTTAAAATTAGTTTAATATTAGTACAAAATGATGGTATTTTTAGTTTTTCGATATCATTGATTTTCATGGGTGGTGTTGCTAACTTTACGGTAGGTGAACGCCCGCAAAGGAATACATTTTTTATTTTGATGTTGTGCATCAGTTCAAAATTTTTGAAAATGGGTTAAAATTAGTTTAATATTAGTACAAAATGATGGTATTTTTAGTTTTTCGATATCATTGATTTTAATGGGTGGAGTTGCTAACTTTACGGTAGGTGAACCCCCGCAAAGGTTTACATTTTTTATTTTGATGTTGTGCATCAGTTCAAAATTTTTTAAAATGGGTTAAAATTAGTTTAATATTAGTACAAAATGATGGTATTTTTAGTTTTTCGATATCATTGATTTTAATGGGTGGTGTTGCTAACTTTACTGTAGGTGAACGCAAACGTATACATTTTTTATTTTGATGTTGTGCATCAGTTCAAAATTTTTGAATTTGGGTTAAAATTAGTTTAAAATTAGTACAAAATTGTGGTATTTTTAGTTTTTCGATATCATCGATTTTCATCGTGTGGGTGTGCTAACTTAACGTTAAGTTAGCACACCCACTCTTATACCTTGTTTTTTTTAATGTTCTGCATCGGTACAAAATTTTTTAATTTGGGTTAAAATTAGTTTAAAATTAGTACAAAATTATGGAATACTCTTTTTTGATTTTCTGGTAAGTGGGTGTGCTAACTATACGGACATGCAAAGGAGCCAAATGCCGCTTTGACAAAGAAGGACAAACGGGGCCAAAACGGACCGGGTGCCTCGCGGGCGTGCGGTGAGAAGCCAGAAGCAGCAGCGGGGGAGGCTGTAGCGGCGATGCGGAGGACGAGGCAGGTCGCAAGTAGAGATAACGCGCTAGGGATGGCAAAAAAGTTCGATATTTTTATAACATCGATATTTTCGACCAGAAACATCGATATTTTCGGCCAGAAACATCAATATATTAACATCGACTTTTGTGTTCTATGTTTTCTTCACATGATATATTTTTCCAGAAACATCGATGTTTTTAAAACAAACTTTCTTGATATAAATAAAATTTCAATAAACTATTTTTTTCTGATTTGCTCAAAACTATCGGGCATTGACATCTATCACTGTTTTCGATGCCCAGACGGAGAAATTTCTTTATGGTTTCTATATTGGTATGGGGGTTTGTCCACGAGTCTCACTGTATTCTAATTTTAACAAAATATCTATTACGTTTCGTGGGCAGATACAAACGGTAAAGATAAAGACTCCTTTACATTCGATAAAAATTATTATTAACATTTTATTTATACGTGACCAAACAATAAAATACAACGTATTTAAATATAATAATTAAAATGGAAATTTGATGGGAAAATACCAATTTTTTAATGATATTTAAAATATCGATGTTTTATCGACATCAAAAACCTTTTGACGATGTATCGAAATATCATGTAACGATGTTTGGATAAAATTTGCCATCACTAACGGCAGCATTGCGAGATACACGTTGACCTGGGGATGGCGTAGGGTTGCCAACAATGTTCATGTAAAAAGGACACTCGATAAGCGAAAAGAAGAAAAAAACATCAGCGCACAACTCATTTCTTTTTATAAATATTTCATTTATACTAACATTAGTCCTATTTCCTACTTCTCCCCATCATTTGCGATTCAAGTGCAAAGATTCGTTCACAAAGTGCAGTTGAAGATGGTCTGAGAGTCTTTTTTTTATTTTAGTCGCTAGACAGATAGACTATCATGCACGCGTATGTCAGAAAAACGATTTTCATGTTTTATATTATAAATTAATCAATAAATGATGTAACGTAGTCGATGTTAGTCACGTGATAAATTAAATGACAACAAATGAAAAAATACTGCAAGGAGGGCACTTAAAATACAAAGGAGGACGAGAGGGCAATTGATGTCAATGAAGGACTGTCCTCCCAAATGAAGGACATTTGTTTGACACCAATTGTTAAAAATGTACTACAAGGAGGACATTTAAAATAAAATAAAAACAAAATAATTTAAAAGGAGGATGATATGCCAATTGATGTCAATAGAGGACGGTCCTCCCATATGAAGGACATTTGTTTCACAATAACTGTTAAAAATGTACCACAAGGAGGACATATAAAACAAAATAATTTAAAAGGAGGACGAAAGGCAAATTGATGTCAATAGAGGACTATTCTCCCAAATGAAGGTCATTTGTTTCACAACCATTGTTAAAAATGTACTACAAGGAGGACATTTAAAATAAAATAAAAAATAAAACAATTTAAAGGGAGGACGAGAGGCCAATTGAAGTCACATGGAGGACGGCTGGCAACCCCAGGATGGTGTCGATGCTTGCGGGCGCTGGCGGCGGAGGAGATCGCGTGCGGGGTCGAGTGGCGGGGGTGCGGAGGGGCGGGGCGCGATCCCGCAGTCATCTGAGCCCGGCAGCGGGCGCCGCGCCGAGTCAGCCAGCGTCCGTGGCGGGGCGGAGCGGGGGCGGAGCGGGGCGGCGGCGCTGCGGTTGAGGTGGCTGGCGTTCCCACGCAGGCTGCCTTACGGCTCGGCGCCGAGACGTCGCGCCGGCCAAGAGCTCCGCTCCACCGGCCCCCGCCCCCGCCCCCGCCCCCGCCCCGCCCACCCCACCTGGTGCTCGCCACGACTCAGCGCTCCAGCGCGTTAGCCGCCCGGCGCGCTGCAGCTGATCAGAAAAGCGGCGGCAGATTAGAAGCGCGACTCCAATAAAGCTCTACGGATTTTCGGTTCCACACGCTGTAAAAGTTCCTATCACATTCGACTGAGCATTTATTGTTTTCGGATCTAATACTTAGAACATTAGCCCTGTAAGTGTGGTGCGTGTTATATCCCTAGTATACATCCTTCTCCCACGCTGGCGCGTGAGATCCGGCGCCGACCTAATTTGTGACGTTTTCCCCTCCAGTAAGCTTACAAAACTTGACACTTCTTGAGATGGGGCAAGATCGAAGTTCCCGACTGTCCTCCCGACAAGCGTGGATGTGTAAGCTTAGGTGTGTAAGCTTAGGTGTGTAAGTTTAGGTGTGTAAGTGTAGGTGCGTAAGCTTAGGTGTGTAAGCTTAGGTGTGTAAGTTTAGGTGCGTAAGTTTAGGTGCGTAAGTTTAGGTGTGTAAGTTTAGGTGCGTAAGTTTAGGTGTGTAAGTTTAGGTGCAAGTGATTGAAAATACAAAAAATTCAATGCCTTCCGAATTGTTCAAAAACTCTAAATCACAAATGTCGCTAGACATATTAATTACTTTTATAATAATAGTTTTCATAATTGCAAATCATATAATATTAGTTATCGTAATTGCAAATGACATCATTGCCGAATAACTGCATTATGATAATTTTGTAAATTATTGTATCGTTTTTTACGTGAAAGCGATTAGACATAAAACCATACTAAGCTTTCAAAATCGTATCATTTCTGAAGAGAATTACCATTGATTCAGTGCAAGATGTGGAGAAATATGAAGTATATAGTACATCACTTAATTTCACGATTCTGCTTATTAAAGTCAATTGCCATATTTCATCGTTTACCGCATATCGCAAAAGCATCAGAATCTATTAAGTTCTTTCCAAAACCTGGAAGTTTTGTCGTTGTCGTTGGTATCTTATTCTAAAGCTCCCTAATTCGACATTCATCTGGTCTCTCGAGAGAGTCCGTCGTTCAACTCGTTATATTGTCGTGAATTAATGTAGGTATCTTCAAAAACTTTTGTTAAGCAGATGTTTTATGATCATTAGTGTTTAGTCAAGAAGCAAAGTTTTTCGTAAACAATACTCAGATATTTTATTCATCTTAACATATATTCTACCTGTTTGCTTCAATACGGTATTGGGAAGAAGCAACGAGATGTCATTAGCATAGATAGGAGGGTACCCTTCAGTAAGAAGATTAACATATTCACGTCTTGTGAGTAACATCATAAGCGACACGTCACCAGATCAAAAAGAAACAGGACGCAAAGTTAAGCAGCTTACTCATTTCCTGTTGTTCATGTCACTACAGTTATGATTGCACAGACACAATCTCACACTGGCTGCGCTGAAGTGTGGCATTGAGAACATCATATATGTTAGAATGGTACTAATCAAATATTTGTTTAATGTTCAGATTTGTCGTACGCGTCAAACTCTTTAATAAACGAAACAATCACTATCATCCAGCCACCCAGCTACTTCAAATGCTTTGAACGATCTCCAATTGGCCCAGAGCCTCCACGTCCTGTCATTTCTCACAAAATGATGTCAAAATTACAACCATAGTTGCTTAGCAGAATGTAGCTGTAGTTCCCTTTCACTCGTGAAAAATTAAATGGTTTCATTCGTCAACAAAGAAACGTAGATTTATTTCTTACCTTTCCCTTATCCACTCCATGAGGTTTCAGCACAATGTTTTCTGTTCCTGCTTAAATGATCTAAATTACTTTGTTGCCAATGCAAGAAGTACTACAATACGTAGTACTTCTTGCATAATGTAGAATCAATCACTGCTCCTATTACTTGAAGTCATGGCATATTTACGAATCAATCATTACTCAGTCACTTGTTAAAAATGTGGAGAAATGTTATTAACGTCTGATATTATACTTGAATGTTTAAGCCTCCAAAATCTAAGAAACTCCCTTCATAAATAATGCAATTTATGAAATATTTAATTCAATTGAAGGTTGGAAGTCAATTTCAAAATATCTTAATATTGCAGGACTTGATTATATGATCTAAATTATTGTAAATTTACATAGGATGGCTATTACTTTCTCGTCCCCCTATGTAAGAAGATAGCGAATTGTTATTGTACGGCGAAAATCGGCGATTTTCCGGCAGAAGAACGTATTGTCGCGCACTGGTAATAAAAAAAAGTGAATAAATACTGTTCCTATATGTTGTAAATTACATCCTTTAATACATTGTTGTCAGAATCAATGTTTTGTGAGTCCTTGATACCAAAACGTCAACTGACGGCAAAACGTCTGACCGTCTGTCTGGCTGACCCTCTGTCTGTTTGTCTGACTGACCGTCTCTGGTCAATTCTAAACCACTTCTAAACCGTTCAGATGATTTTCTCCAAAATTGATATTCACTGATCGATCTGAAGGTACTCATGTGTCTGAAACGGATATTTTAGAGGTTTAGTTTACTAGAGGCCTCCACATTTTGTAATTTTTCTCAAAAATGGTCTCTATTTTTTAAATTAAAAAGTTCAAAAATTTTTCGGCAATTCCTACAACTACAAAATTGATAATATGTTATTTTCCTTAATAAAATTCATTGTTCGAAGACAGATCTGGAAATAAGGCAATGCACAATTTTCCACAGATACGAGTAGTTTTCGCGTAATTTCCGCTTGATGTTACATATTTTTGTTTTAAAAACTGTCCCTAATTTTTTCTTTAATATTTTCTTCCATTCTAGTAAAATACGATAAAAAAAGTTTTCGTTGAGTTCTCTGAATTTTCGAAAATCGCAAAGTTAGAAATAATACGAGAGTGTATGAGGTGTTACAGCACCATCAGTTTCTTATTGATTTCATTTCTTTTTTTTAACAAATTTCTTGGTATGAAGTTCAATTTTATTGTATGAAAGTAAACATTCAACATTGTTTACGTTCGCTTATAGTAATTAACAAAACGAGTGGATAAAGAGGGGTACAATTGGACGACTGGTATGTTAAAGAAAACGAGCAACGATGGAAGCGTATTTCCTTATTTACCACGAGTGTCATCATTCCCTTTCATTCACGTGTTAGGTTCAATACTTTTTCGTTTCCATTTAAGAATAATATAAATTTTGAGAAATTCAAACACATCTTTACCATTGGAGACATGCACTCGATAAAGTCTTATTGCTTCTGTAAAGACCTACGTTAGTGAGCCTTGCATTGTACTTATAAACAGCACAGTGACTTCGAGAATAAAGAAATGTTTGCAAATATAAGATATTGAAAATATTATGGATAAAAAATTAGAAGAAGCTGACAAAATCATGAAAACATTACTTCACACACGAAGTAATGACAGGAAGGAGAGAGAACACAACATGTATAAATATTGAAAAGTAAAAAAGAGTTTGAAATATTTTTTTTCTCTTTCACTTCAGTATCAGTTACTTTACCAAATTATATAAAATGCTGTTAGTCACATGAGGTAATCTGATAGTTAATACTAATCGCCGACTCATATAGCCAGTATAAATTGAGAATGTGGTCACACAACCTATTGTTGGTACGGGCAAACAGAGAAAGTATTCAAAACCCGCTATGCTGAAGAGGGGAGTAAGAAAGCAAATACTAATTGAATGTGTGCTCTGATTCACTCAGTCGTTTCCCGTATAAGAGCATGAATAATTTCCAGTAGAACCGGTCGTAATCATTCAAAATTTTTGCACTTTTGAATTTTTCGTATGTAAACTCAGAGGAAGTCTAGGAAAAGGTATGTTAATTTTTCTCTAAAACTGCAGAAAACGAACTCATTTAAATCACAAGTTTGAGAATGTTTACAAAATGACTGAACACCTTCCTAAAGAATTGTGGAAATCTCCGATTCCAGCCATTGCTTGTACTACTCATGTGACAGGAAAACTTAGCAGTTTAGAAACCAACGGATGTGCAGACATGACCTTCCTTTTTCTAGATCTTCCTGTGTCCTGTGTTTTCAGATACCGATTGTGCGTCTCAATTGGCTGCGTCTGTGTCAAGGCTGCGCCTCGGAAGGGGAAGTAGGGCGGCGCTGCGATCGAGAGACAAGGTCTGCCCGACTGCAGGAAGAGCGATGCAGCGGAAGTAGGGCGATCGCCATATTTAAAGGATTGGGTTTGACGTTCCACATAGCGTTGCGACTAAATTTAGACTTTCTATGTCGACACACGTCCACTCCCGTTTCTATAAGCTTCAGATCATATCTCAATGTCATGATGTCCTTTTCAGGAATCGTGATTATCTCTTCTAAATCTATTCCTTATCGTCTTTTGTATATGCACTGAACATTGAATATCGGAAGGTTTTTAGGCGCTTGTAGTTCATATTGATTAATGTATTATATTAAATTAATTTTACCTAAACAAGAAATTCGCAAGTTTTAAATTATGTGGGATTTTTACCCAAGGAAGTACCTTCATTGTTTCAGAGGCTTTAAATCTACAAAACCATACTTAAAACTCCAATTTTATTTGCTTGTAGTGCCACGCTAAAAATAATAACATTACTGACTGAAAAATGTTTTGCAGAAAAGAGGCAAAACCTCAACTACGCTTTTCAAAACTGAAAATGTAAAGATTGTTGTTTACTCTGCACTCGTTCAAAGTCCTTCTGTAGTCGTTTAACTTTTTCAGCAGCAGAATAGTCGAGAAGAACACGACATTGTAAGAGAAAATTGGATCAGCGTGAAAGGACGAATATAATATTTAATACACGTTTTACTACTCGTACATACGTTTCTTACTTTGGAAAGGGTTACAACTGTAAATAAAAAGACCCAAGTCGAATCTACCTGTTTTTAGACATTTGCGTAGAGGCAGATATTTCATTGTGAACCACTTTAGCAAGGACGTCTTGAGCACCAAATTATTGGGTTGGTTGGTTGGTTGGTGATTCCGGGCACGTCAACAGCTTTGATCATTAGTCCCGTAAGTGTAGTGCGAGTTTCCCCCCGGGAGATGGCGGTGATCTTCCCCCACTGGATGGCGATATCCGGCGCCGACCCCAAACCATTGGGAGGGGATTATAATTCAACAGACAGGTAAGAGGGGAGTGCTCTCCAATATGCTCTACTATTCATGGCAAAAACATTGAGGGGATCCGTCCCGTACGTGATAAAACATTTTATTTCCGAAAATATGATCAATCTGTTGTTTCCCTTTTTTAAGCCGACAATTTGGGGAATTGTTACCCGATGTTTGGGGAAGAGGCTCTCCAAACCATCCGGCAACCCTGTAAATGTTCCAACATAAAATAAATTGTATTTTTCAATCGTATCAAAGTTATCATTTCATTCTCCTTATAGTAAGTTTATTTATTTACTAGAAAAATATGTCATGTATAAATAAAAATTTTAATGGAGAAGGGGGCCTAGAGGGCCCTATAAATGTAGTGGCTTCTCTTATTTTAGGCTGCAAACGCCTATGGTAAAATTAAAATAGAGATTGTTTTTCGATCAAATGTGGGAATTTAACCTTAGGCTGCGGTCACAGGGCAGCCGAAATATCGGTCACTCGTTACCGGACGATTGCGAGTGAAAACGTCTGACTTCTCTCATCCAAAAAACACCAAAATGTTGCACTCGAAATCGGCCAAATATCTCAATAATTCCGCAGTTCGTTGTTTGAAATATTTGCGAGAAGCACGCTCGAGACCATCTACTTATATTGCAGGTGTGTTGGATTACAGATGTCCTTGATTCTCCAGCTAATTTCGGGCGAATGGAATCGACAAAATCAAACGAAAGAGATCTTCGTCC
Source organism: Teleogryllus occipitalis (assembly GCA_011170035.1). Lineage (NCBI taxonomy): Eukaryota > Metazoa > Arthropoda > Insecta > Orthoptera > Gryllidae > Teleogryllus > Teleogryllus occipitalis. Next base: position 12,789 of record BLKR01010968.1, read on the forward strand.
GACAGCCGATGTTTCCGGACGGCGTCGGAAGAGATCGTTCGGATCCAATATGCCTATTTCCATTTACCAGTCCAGCATGTGCTTGGACGAATCAGGTCGACCAAAATCGACTCCACTGAGGACGCAGCCTTTGAGCAATCGCGTGGGCGGTAAAATGCCGCCTATGAAAATAAAACGGCGCTGGGTCTTGATGTTTGAACTCAGGACGGTGGGAATCCAGGTATTCTCTAGTTATCTAATGAGACACAAAATGGCGGAAACTCTTCTCCAAGGCCCATTCATATTTGCTCCAAATTCGCGCTAAATGACCAACGTCATCGGTCTTCGCTCTGCGCGGTGTAAACACGGGCACCCAATCGGGCCTGTTCCAGTTTTTTCACGAATGTGATGAATATTAAGTATATTTTTCATTTATTTTTCTAATAAAATGTCTTAATGATCTTCTTATCCTAATTATTGTGTAATTTAAATAAATTAGTTATTCATTAGCGTAATTTGTAGGTGATTTTAGTTGATTTTAATAATCTAGTTTCCTAATACGTACTATTGTCATTTTATTATAACACATTTAGCTACCCACACATTCTCTCTCCCATTCTTTACTATTTTCATCTTATTAGATTTTACCTTCCCACTTCATTAAATTTTAATTTAGATTTTTATTATGTCATTATATTGTATGTATTTGTTATCAGTGTTTTGTGAACCCAATCTAGTAGACTGATTTTGCAGATTATCTCCTTCAGTAATTTCTTTTCTGGAGAATAATTAAAATTGTTTCAATAAATTGTTAATCTATGACAATGCTCGCTTAATGTTATTTAATAAATTCCCCTTGACTGACGATCAAGACAAGCTGTAATATTGAGAAAAGTGAAGGATCTTCCTCGGCGGAAAACACCCCCCCCCCCCACGATCGCGCATGTGACACTAAATTGCGCGAGCGCCCGAAGCTTAAACAGATATAACAGAACGTCTATTTCGCTTCTTACAATCTGAATCGGGAATTTTTTCCATAAAATAGGGGTAATTCTCCCGGATCTTAACATTGTGAACGAACCCCGAGCTTTGCTCTCCTTTTCCTTACGAAACTGAGAAACGGAAACTTACGGAAACGAAGATTCATATTCGCCAAAGATGGGGATAGTTTGTTGAGTAGGTTGTTTCGAAAGTGATCAAATTCCAACCAAATTCTAGACGTGTGTACTTTTAAATTTGACTGCGAAGTCAAGCGTTGAAGATATAAAATTTCTCATAGTGTTGTAAAAGTATTTTCAGTGAAGTCTTAAGTAAATTTCATTACACATTCAATTAAAAATGAGTAATGTCTTCTTCGTTGCATTACAACTCACACAAATACAAGGTAATGGTGTTTAGTTCTCACAGTGATTCTGACATAAAAGCAAACCAAGATGACAACGCGATGTCCTAATAAAGAACAGTCAGAAGTGTGCTCAAGAACGAACAATACCGAAGGGGACATTTTCATTCGTTTTAGTGACAATAAAACGAAGAGGAAGAATACAGCAAGCAGACATGATGACCGACTGCCCACGTCCTTATGTCCACAATTTATTAGCAAAACTGTTACGCAATCCCTCCATTTCCGCGAGGCAAGGCTCGCACCCGCGGCGAGGTCACAATTCGAAGCGCAAACAAGTTTCTCTCGTAAAGAAAACAACGCACGTGCGACGGCGGTGGGTGCGCCTGGAGCTCCGTGCATAGTGATGGCAAATTTTACCAAAACATCGATACGTCGATGTTTCGATACATCGCTAAAGGCTTTTCGATGTCGATGAAAATATCGACGAAAAACATCGATATATCGATGTTTCGATACATTGCTAAAGGGTTTTCGATGTCAATGAAAACATCGACGAAAAAGCATCGATGTTTAAAACATTTGTATTGTATTTATATTTTATTGTTTGGTTACCAGCATGTTAGTATTGTGTTAATAAAAATTATTATCGAATATAAAGAATAAAATTAACAATAAATCACAAATGTTTTGCTTCCTTATCCTTTAGTCACTTCCATTCATACACCATCGAAGTACAACCACCTGAAATTCCCTCAGATTACACAGGCGAAATGTGCAGCGTGGTAAAGAGGCTGACGCAAAACAACGACATGCTGTGGGTTGCTGCTACTTTACAACGTGCCTAAACCCCTTTATTTATAAAAAAGAAATTAAAAAAATAAAAATTAAAAAAACATTGATGTTTTTTCAACAAAATATCGATGTGAAGAAAACATCGAAAGCGAAATATCGATGTTAATATATCGATGTTTCTGTTGAAAAACACCCATGTTTTAAAAACATCGATGTTTTTTTGCCATCTCTATCAATACAACATCATTTCGCCAATGTTCAAAGCTCGCTGGCCCCATCTGCGGGTGTGTCACTGCCCACGGGACATATATTTTTATTTTTCTATACTGGCCGATGGGATTAGATCATGATTACACCTGCCTTGTAAAATGAATATTTTTAAGTAATTTGCAAACGTCCTTTTCAGCGGGGCTCCCGGCCTCAGAAATGTGCTTACCACTTAAAAATATTCATTTTATTAGGCAGAAGGAGTAATAATGACCTAATGCCATCGGTTGATTGATTGATTGATTTTTTCGTTTTTCCGAGCACGTCAACTGCTTTGGTCATTAGTCCCGTTAGTGTAGTGCATGTTTTTCTCTCTCGGGAGATAGCTGTGATCTTCCCCCGCTGGATGGCGAGATCCAGCGCCGACCTACCGTCGTCTAGTGGGGTTTTCCCCCTAACCAGGACTCTCCCACCAGCGGGGCACAGCCCCAGCCGGGACAAGCTCTAAGCTCCCGGAATATGTGGTAGTGTAGTGCATGTGTGTGTGTGTGTAAGGGGAGAGGATAGGACAAGGAAGAGAAAGGAAATATTGCGCGCGGTCCGTGACCCGTTCGGTAGGGTACTGCTCCGGCATTCGCCTGTTGTTGATCGAGAAACCATGGAAAACTACCGATCAGAGCAGCCGACCGCTAGAATTCTCCTCCAGACAGCGACTGAATTCGACCTAGCTGAAAAAATAGTGGTCCTGGTCTAATGCCATCGTCCACTAGAGACATTTCGAAGTACAGTTTGCTTCATTCACAGATTCCGATGCTGCACATACGCGCCTAAATCAAATCTGTTCGGTTGTATCATTTCTCGCTAGGCACTTCCTTATGTAGACGCCTCTGCTTCAAGCTCGCATGCCTTCTCATCCACGATTTACTTTCTCGGCCTTCAGCTTCTGCCCACCCGACGCCCATTCATGCATTCTCCTGGACGCCCCCGGCCGGACGTGTCACCTCACCTGCTGATGCTTCCGGCGACCCTCCGCCCAGACTAATCTCTACTACAACTAATCCTGAAGGAACTCGCCCACTCCCGCGCCTCCTCCCTGTTTTGGGCGTTTGCCTAGTGGCGCACCCATTCATCATCTCGCTTTCTCCTTTGTTATAGACCGACTTCTTTCCTTTCCTCTCTTCTCCGTTCTCGCAGCTTTCCAAACTCGACTCCTTTCGCCCTCTTCCACCTTCTAGGCTTCTCACTAGGGTTGCACTAGTGATTAGTCATTAAGTAAAAAGCACACTCGATAAGAAAAAATAACAATGCATCAACACAATACCTTTTATAAATATTTAAGTTAGACTAATATCAGCTTTATTTATTTCTTCTCTACATTTGCGTGGGTGTGTCAGCTTTCAGAAAAAGAATATTCATGTTTTATATTCTAAATTAAACACTAAACGATATAACGTAGCAGATGTTAGTCTTGTGATAAAATAATCGACAACGTTAAAAATTTACTAAAGGCAGGACATTTAAAATATAAAGGAGGACAAGACGACAATTGACAACAATGGAGGACTGTCCTCCGAAATCGAGGCCAGTTGACAACCCTACATCTTACTCTCTTCTTCTTAACTATTCATTGGAAGCGGTGGCTCAGAGCATCAAATGATGACTGGGAGGTCCTAGGTTCGAGTGCCGACGGCGGCAGGATTTTCGACACTAGCTTTCAGCTAGGTCGAATTCAGTCGCTGTATGGAAGAAAATTCTGGCGGCCGGCTGCTCTGCCGGCTGCTCTGTATTCCGTGGTTTCCGATCAACACCAAGCGAATGCCGGAGCAGTACCCTAACAAACGGGCCACGGACCGCACGAGATCTTTCCTACCTCTTCCTTGTCCTATGCTCACCCTTTACACACACACACATATACACACACACACACACACTAATATGCACTACACGACCACACATGCCGGGAGACCGGTCGGGGACTTAGAACTTGTCCCGGCTGGGGCGGTGCCCCGCTGATCGCAGATACCTGGTTGAGGAAAACCCCGCTAGCCGACGACAGATATCGCCATCCAGTGGGGGAAGATCCCCGCCACCTCTCGATGAAAAAGCATGCACTACTATTATGGGACAAATGACGTCGGTAGTTGACGCGCCCGGAATCACTACCACTCAATCCTAATTATTCGCCACAGTTGCCGGCCCTCCCTCGCTGGCTGCTCTGCATTTCCCCCTCCGCCCTCGCCCTCCCGCGCGCGCTCACGCACGGGCGATCACGGCCGAGGGGCGAGGGGCGGGGCGCCGCGTGTCGCGGACGTCCATCCGCAGCGCGCTGGTCGTTTGGGGGTCATGACCCCGGGCCCCCTCCCCTGCCCCGCCCCGCCCCGCCGCTGTGGGAGCTCGGTCGCCTGCGGTCGGAACCGAAGACCGCGGCGGCGGCGGCGACGGGCGCGGCCGATGTCACCGGCATTCCAACCGCCGCCCCGCTCCCGCCCCCGCTCCCCGCCCCGCTCCCGCCGCGCCGCGCCGCGCCGCGCGCGGGGGCCGCGGCCTTGGCGCCCGGGCGTGGGCAGCGGCACGCGCCGCCGCCGCCGCGGCAGACGCGGAACGGGGAGACACATACAAATAAGACGCGACGCGCGCGCCCGGCTGCCGCCCGCCCCGCCTCCCAGTCGCGCGCCCCCGTACAGTCGACGCTGGTTGTTGTAAACTCGGATATAGTGAACTCGGTTATAGTGAACTCGGTTATAGTGAACTCGGTTATAGTGGGCTCGATTATAGTGAACTCGTTTATAGTGAACTCGTTTATAGTGAACTCGGTTATAGTGAAGTCGGTTATAGTGAACTCGGTTATAGTGAACTCGGTTATAGTGAAGTCGGTTATAGTGAAGTCGGTTATAGTGAAGTCGGTTATAGTGAACTCGGTTATAGTGTACTCGGTTGTAGTGAACTCGGTTATAGTGAACTCGGATATAGTGAACCCTCAGTTATAGTGAACATAAGACTCTGGTCCCTTTCATTTACATTACAAATAACCATAAGAATATTCGCTTATAATGAACCTGAACCTCGGCCATAGTGAACGTAGGAAACAGAAGTTCCTGAAAATTTATTCCCTCCTGGAGGAGAACATAATGCCTTAGTACTACAAATTCCAACACTAGGCCGCTTGAAGAAAAGATCGTGGGCTAAAGGACATATTCGAAGAAGTCTCTCCTGAGGTAAAGGTAGAGGATCCGGAATGGGGACTTTGCAGATTGCAGAATCAAGTATGGAGAGAGCACAAACTGTGGAGGAGGATCTTGAGAAATTACTAATTAAAAATATACGCAACGAAAATAATTGATTATTTAAGTCCAAATATAGATATTGAAATTTTCAGTTCGTGCTGTTAATGTATTTTGCTGTAATAAAATCAATCGTTACGAAGAAATTGTATTTAATTTTCATACCATCGGATATAGTGAACCAAAAATGTTAGTCCCCAGAAGTTTACTATAACTGTAGTCGACTGTATATCCACATCCGTCGCCTGATCTTCAAATTGGATTCAGCAACTGATTGCATGTCCCGGGCAAGTCAATCAAACGCGGTTCGAAATTCACACGCAAGCCGCCAACCGGCTAAGGAAGCTCATGACTTCAACTGATGTCATTGCAGTGCCTTTGCCTGGGAGATCCCGGGGAACGACGGTGGCAGGAATTTCGACACTAGGTTGTCAGCTATGTCGAATTCAGTCGCTGTCTGGAGGAGAATTCAAGCGGCCGGCTGCTCTGATCGGTAGTTTTCCGTGGTTTCTCCAATCAACACCAGGCGAATGCCGGAGCAGTACCCTAACAAACGGGCCAGTATCTTTCCTTCCTCTTCCCTGTCCTATCTTCACCCCTTCCTTACATACATATATACATACATACGTACACACACACACACACACACACACACACACACACACACACACACATACGTATGCACTCTTCTACTACACGTCGGAAGACCAGTGATGGACTTGGAGCTTGAGCCGACTGGTTGGTGCCTCACTGCTGGGAGATACCTGGTTAAGGAAAACCAGCAAGCTGATGTGTAAGTCGGCGCCAGATTTCACTATCCTGAGCGAGGAATACGACCACCACATCCCTTAATAAAGTATGCACTACACTTACTGGATACGCCCGTAACTGATTACGCGCCCGGAAACATCAATCGCAAGCCGAAGTGTTCCTTCTTTCCAATTTGACTTCCGAAAGAACCACTCAACAACTCATCAGTTATTAGGATTAACAGAACAAATTCACTTTTCATTTCAATATGATTTTCACCTACAGTCGGCTCCGGTTATAGTGCACTTATGGTGGCTAACATATTTGGTTCACTATATCCGATATGTCAAAATTGAATAGAATAGCTCCGCAATGATCGATTTTATTAATATAGAGATACAAACAAAATATATTAACTGCACGAACTGAAAATTTCAAGATATTCATTTGACCTTAAAAAAATATTTATCAATCGTTTGCTTCCTGAATTTATCATTAGTAATTTCTCTAGATCCTTCTCTACAGTTCTTGTTCACTCCATACACGATTGTGAATTGTCCTTTAAGTATCGTATTGCTCTTCAATGCCTCTTGCACTGTTGAAACACCATCCCTCTCTCCGAAGGTCCTTTCAGTCGCCTAATAAGATACGCGATTATTTGGGAAGTGGCGTGCAGCAGTTGGCTAATAAATCTGATCGCTTTTCCGCGCAGCGCGGCGTGTGTCGCCAGGCTGTGGGGCTGTGGCAGTCGCGTGCTTCATGTCGCTTACGTAGAACACCACGCAGTTTGTGCCGCGGAATCTCAAGAATCTGCATCAACTGATGTCACTGCAGCGCGTCTGACCGGGAGGCCCTAGGTTCCAGTCCTGACAGCGGCATGATTTTGGACACTAGCTTTTCAGCTAGGTCGAATTCAGTCGCTTTCTGGAGAATTCTAACGGCCGGCTGCTCTGATCGGTAGTTTTCTGTGGTTTCTCCAACCAACATCAGGCGAATGCCGGAGCAGTGCCCTAACAAACGGACCACGAATCGCGTGCGATCTTTCCTTCCTCTTCCTTATCCTATTCTCTCCCCTTACACACATACTTACACTAACATGCACTACACTGCCATATATTCCGGGAGACCGGTCGGGAGCTTAGACAAACGTAAGTTTCCAGAAATGAACGAAGTTCGATACTGCGTCGATTCAAAACGTATATGCGATCAACTATGTTGCAAGGTCGGCTGAACAGTATTACGATTTAGCGACATGACCGACAACATATCAACTCACTACAGACTCGGAAAAGATCCCAGATACAAAACCAGAATAAAGAACAGATTCCCGCTCCATTCTTTCCTTCAGATATTTGCAAATGTTGACTAATTCTGTTCAGGTGCTATTTGTTTCCTCTCCCTATTAACGTTTGTTAAGTACAATTTTAAATTAGATTAAGTTGATTAGATTAACGCACCATACAATTGCAAAGTTTCACTTGTAAATTGAACATTGTAATTTCAACTAAAGAATAAATAAATTTAAAAAAAGAAAAAAATGATCAACAACATCGATTTCCAAAAATTGTTAACTGAGTTTATATAAAAATGCAATGGGCAGTGTTGTTTTTGCACTGCAAAAATGAACACTGCTGAAGTTACATAAAATAAATGTGATGACAAGTAAATATGCTTACAACTTGATTACAATTTAATGATAAAATGACAATTTGAAAAAATGTATTTTGTATTATTTTCATCATATACATTTCGGTGGGTGATGGAGGGGGAATTGCGAAGAAAGGGGGACCCCCACCTGCATCAACAACCCACTCCGACCTAACGCCAACAGCCGCCCCTGGAAACTAGTATATAATTTCTACAATAATTTAAGTCACTTACAATGGGCAGTCCCTTACTCAATAGGAACTGATCAACCTACACTCTTCCGCCTAAGAAACAGGCACTCATTTCATATTTTTCTTTAATATCTCTGACATTAGTTAACGTTGAAATATTTCTTACACTTACTTATCTCACCTACCATGTTCTTTTCTAAACCCCTGTCATCGCCCTCTAACTACTTTTTCAGAATTATCCTCTCAATAACCTTAGTTAAAGGTTTCACCTATTTCTATCAAGGAGGTGGCGATAAGTTACTTCCACACTGCTGGTACAAAATTACTCGGCCAAACAATTGAGCGTCGCGGCTGAAAAACTTTAATTTTTTCAAGACATGCACACAGACAAAGCGATTGTTAAGCGGAGATGGTGCGTGGGTGGGGTCAATGCTCGAGTGTCTGCTCTCTCTCTCTCACAACTTGGGTGCCGCTTGCAACCATATTGAACTTCCAGATTTGATAAAGAAATAAACAATAATAATATCATTGTGAAACAAAATTCAGTAAAACGCCGATCTTTACGCCAAATTTCACGTATCAGCGGGATGGAACATCGCCACCTCCTCGAAAGCTATACATAACATGCACTACATTCACGGGACTAATGACCAAAGTTGATGCTCCCGGAAACCCGAAATACTCCCTCCTTGTACTATTCTGTAAGCCTCATATTCCTTACGAATGTTTGTAAAATACTTTTCTTTTCGTACCTGACTCGTGCGACCTTTTCTAATGATCAAACGTGTAAATGCATTTACGTAAAGTTTCTTATATTTAGCAGAAAATATTTGGCTGGAAACAACGTTTTCTACAGAATCATATAACTCTGCGCTCGAAAGGTTCAAACACGTCTCACGCAGAATCAGAAAAGCAATTTTCTTCAAAGATACATAAATATAAATATTTTACCTTCAAATCATAGATGGATTGGCCGGAAAAATGTAGATATCGGATATCATTATCATATTAGAAATTACTTTCATGAGAAAAAAGGAAATGTACTTTAATTAGAAGTGACCAAAATTGCATTCTACCTGATATTTAGACTTATTTTCTTATTCACTATCACTTCTTTCGAGCTCCTGGTCGCCCGAAATAAATGGATTGGTAGGCTATAAACCTTCATTGATCCTAGGAATTAAAAGTGTAGCGTTTCTTACGATATCCTGGACCCCGAGTTATTCAAGTAATACTGACAAATAGTTAAAACTTCCCATAAACTACACATGTCAGACACACCATCGGAGAAATAGTACTTTAAGTTACATGGATGTATACGTGCCGAATATAAATAAGACAAACCTCCTTTATGGGGAGTTTGCCAATGTAGTACAAGTAGCAAGCTCTTCGTAAAAACGGACAGGATTTTTTACAATAATTATTATTTATACTAATTTCTAAGTTTCGTAAATTAAAAAATTAATATCGTAAACGAATTCTCAGAATCTTTCACATATCCTAAGGTGTTAACTCGAGAT
>BLKR01010968.1:27500-41933 GCA_011170035.1 Teleogryllus occipitalis
TTGTGTTGTAAGCAGTGACTTCCATCAAATATTTGCATTTTTTCGGTCAAAACTGAGACTACTACTTGTTTTTAGATTTTTCCCAAAATCCTGAGACATCTCACTTGGCTGGATACTGCATAGTTTTTCTTCGATTTCTGGGCACATCAGAAATTATTAATACAGTCTTAAGTCTTTAGAATAAATTAAATTAAGTCTCTAAATATTCCAAAACGAAGTTACAAATATTTTAAATATATTATGCAGTAAAATTATTATTCTTTTCAAGTAGGGGAAAAGTGGGAACAGTGAGACGCAAAAATTGGATAACAAATTAAACACTGAAAAAATATATCCCAAGTTTTTTGGTGCAATACACTACATACGTAAGTGTCTGGCAACATTAACTGATTTATCGTACAATCTATTGTCCATGTATAAAAATTGAAAATGGAATTGTCTCACTGTACCCTTGAGAATCTGATGTTGAGAATAATGAGACGCTGTCATAAATCCTAACGAACATCACAAGAAGCAAAAATCTATAAGAAATAGAATTGTAGATTGTCGTCTTTTTGCCTTCCTATGTGTTGTGGGGTTAGGCAAAAGCATTTTTATCCTTTAATTAACAAAGAAAGAAATGTCAGGAACAACAGGCATAACAAATCTATTTTCTAGTTTGAAACCTTTCCCATAAAACATAAATTCACATTCAAACGACTCATTTACGAAAGAATTTTACCTATATGATATATATTTTTTGTCTTGAACTACAACATAAACACCTATGATCAGTGGTCTCTCCATGTTTTCGACATAACCAAACTCAAGTTCAGGAACTAAAAAAGGGCAGATCATAATCATCTGATGAATCGATAAAAAATCACATCATCTTCATCACCTTTACTGTTATCTTGAAACAAAGCGTTTTTTGGTTTAGATCGTTTTATGTCTTTAGGTTTTCTCTTGGCTCATTTCTTTCTGGCGTGTCACAATCATTGTTCTTCCTCTACGCCTTCCGTAATTGTCAGTTTCCCTTGCTTTAGCAGTTGGAAAACCTTACATTACTATTTCTGGAGAGCCATATGTCCCATCTGGAGATTTTGTTTATGAATCTGAGAGGCCGGCATCTGTAGGTCTACATATTGATTTGCTTTTAACTTGGCGCGATTGCCCCTGATCAGTTCATTAGAGAAATCTGTGAGCTCAGACTTTCCTTAAGAGGTCTATCAGTGGCAGATGATGGGAGGAAATCGTCCTCATTGAAAACCTGCCGGTCAAAGGGAAATATGCCTATCTTTGCTAATCTTAGATTAATGAGGCATTACATATTTTAAAAATACGTTTTATAATAACGTCGGTCGGTCTGTCTGTCTGTCCGTCACTCTGTCTGTACGTTCGTCGCTCTGTCTGTCTGTACGTCCGTCTGTCTGTCCGTCTCTGTCCGTCCCTCGGTCTGTCTGTCTGTCTGTCCGTCGGTCTGTCTGTCCGTCGGTCGGTCTGTCCGTCGGTCGGTCTGTCCGTCGGTCGGTCTGTCCGTCGGTCGGTCTGTCCGTCTATCTGTCTATCCGTCTGTGGTCATCACTAGCGTTTAAACCGTTCAGCCGATTTTCTCCAAAATTGATATTCCCCGATCAATCGAAATGAACTCGAGTAATGGGAGTTTCAAATGAATATTTGGGTTTTTGAAGGTATCATGAAGCCTCAAAAACATTTTCAAAATTTTCTCAAAACTGGCTCCACATTGTTTGGTTACACCTTGTTCTTGGATAGTGTAAAATTGCTTAAATGTTCGTTGTATTCTCGATTTTCTGATAATTGCAAAATTTCATTTTTTTAACGTTTTCCTACAACTATAATATAGAAGATAGATATTTTTCCTTAATAAAATCAATTCCATAAAGACAGATCTCTAAATAAGTACATGTTCAATTTATCGAAAATAAGAGTGTTCATGTAATTATGTGCTAAATATAGACAATTTATTTTTTTAAACTATTTAACAATTTTTTTCTCAAAAAACGCTAAAAAATTTACTTAAATTTTTTCCTTATTAGTATAAGAGACACATAGTAAAATATTGTACTAGTCTCATATCCGGCGAACTCTCCGTTTTCCGAAATCGCAAAAACTTAACATTTCAAAACTACAAATTTGAAGATATAAATGTTTGCCTCAGACAAAGTCTGTTGTAAAAAATCAGCTCATTAAAAAGGGTCATGTACAATTGTTTGAAAAACTAGGAATTTTCGCGTAATTTCGCTTGAGATGTATGTCATTAAAAAAATATTTCTCAAAATCCGCTCCAAATTTTGTCTTTCAACTTTTTTCCACAGGAATAAGAAGGATGCTTAAAAGACAGGCGGGGTCCTATTTTCGTTGAACTTGCTGAATTTTCAAAAATTGACAATTTGGAAATAATGCGACAAAGTATGTGCTGTTTTTACTATACTCTCTGTGATTATAGTGAATCTAGACATGTCTAGTCATCCGGCTAAAGAAAAGAAGAGATCAATTACTATACATGCTCAACAAAATCTGTACTAATACGCAATCAAAAATATCTATATCTCTTAATTGTCACCGGGAGCGGTAGCTCAGTGCATCAACTGATGTCACTGCAGCGCCTCTCACCGGGAGGTCCTAGGTTCCCACTCCCCACGGCGGCAGGATTTTCGACACTAGCTTTTCAGCTAGGTTGGATTCAGGCGCTGTCTGGAGGAGAATTCTAGCGGCCGGTAGTTTCCCGTGGTTTCTCCGATCAACACACGGCGAATGCTGGAGTAGTACCCTACCAAACGGGCAACGGACCGCGCGCGATCTTTCCTTCCTCTTCCTTGTGCTATCCTCACCCCTTACACACACACACTAACATGCACTACACTGTCACATATTCCGGAAGACCGGTCGAGAGCATAGAGCTTGTCCCGGTTGGGCGGTGCCCCGCTGGTGGGAGAGTCCTGGTTAGGGGGAAACCCCAGTAGCCGACGGTAGGTCGGCGCCGGATCTCGTCATCCAGCGGGGGAAGATCACCGCCATCTCCCGAGGGAAAAACATGCACTACACTAACGGGACTAATGACCAAAGCAGTTGACGCGCCCGGAAACACGAAAAAACCGAAACCAAAAATTAATTGTCGTAAAGGAGGAACAAGACAGTGCTTCAATAACCGCCACTTTTCATCGTTACTAAAAGAAATTCTGTAAAGCGCCAATATTCAAATGCTGTCCTCGAAGCTCTTGGGAAGAGATCGTAAACTCGCGACAGGCAATGAATATTCATTTCATAGCCATACGCTCTCTTAAGAGCCTGTTCGAAATTTTCATGGTAAATTCCAATCACACACGCTCATGGCTTGCAAACGACATCTTAAGAAAAGAAACTTCGTTTACATATTGAAACATGAGTGCAAAATAACAACCTTGTCCTGGCTCAATGGCGCAGTCAATAGTTACGTAATAAAACATCGTTTTGTGAGTACTTCTTGGTTTCGCGATAATCTACAGGACTTATTTCCAATGCGAACGGAAATTGAAAGAAAAATCCGCCTCTTTGTGATTCGGAATATACCCGGAAAGTTGAGAGACCCAAACACAATAAAACAAGTTCAATTTTGACTGATGTTGGCACATAGGCGGTCAAAATTAATTACAATTTGGCGCCGTACTTGGAATTCAATCATTTATAGGAATTCTTTGGCGCTAATGAACAGCAAAGGGTATACATTTCAAACGTCGCGCCTTGGATTTGATTGATAGATTGATATGTTCGTGTTTCCGGGCGCGTCAACTACTTCGGTCATTAGTCCCGTCAGTGTAGTGCATGTTTTTTTCTCTGGAGATGGCGGTAATCTACCCCCGCTGGATGGTGAGATCCGACGCCGACCTATCATCGGCTAGCGGGGTTTCCCCTAACCAGGACTCTCCCAACAGCGGGGCACCGCCCCTGCCAAGACTAGCTCTAAGCTCCCGACCTGTCTCCCGGAATATGTAGTAGTGTACTGCATGTTAGTGTAAGTGTGTGTGTAAGGGGAGAGGATAGGACAAGGAAGAGGAAGGACAGATCGCGCGCGGCCCGTGGCCCGTTTGGTAGGGTACTGCTCCGCCATTCGCCTGGTGTTGATCGGAGAAACCACGGAAAACTACCGATCAGAGCAGCCGGCCGCTAGAATTCTCATCCAGACAGCGACTGAATTCGACCTAGGTGAAGAGCTAGTGTCGAAAATCCTGCCGCCGTCATAAATCGAACCTAGGACCTCCCGGTCAGAGGCGCTGCAGTGACATCAGTTGATGCACTGAGCTACCGCTCTCGGTCCGCGCCTTGGATTCACTTTGGTATTTTGTTCTGCAAAAATCGCGTGAAGGGTTCCAGAGAGAAAGGCAATACATTTTTCGTATGAAACTCTTTGGAACGACCGAACCGCTTTAAAATTTTAAACTGCTTTCTTAGAAGGGCGCCAGAGTGCGCCCCGGGACGGAGCCCAGGAAACGACCAGAGAGATATTATTTCATATAGTCGCAATTTCGCGTAATTATTGCCTCCTTTACATGAGACGCGACGCTATCGCATTGTTTGAAGTTCTAGAGGCCGAGCGGTGTCATTTCGATGCGCCGTGCTCGTGTAAAGGGCGAAGGAATTGAAAGTTAGAGTTTAACGTTGGTAGTGCGTCTAGTTCACAGCATCGTAGACTCCGTGAACTGCGTTTTGGCGCGCAACCTTTGGCGTAACTTTTATCACGTCCGAATCATGAGAGAAAACGAGTTTCTTTTCGTCCAGACAAAGTAATAAGCAAGTCGCATTTGGATCTATTAAAACGCATTGAAATTATTGTTTTTCACGAGTCGGTCTTGATCGTCACATAAGTATTCTTGATTAACAGGCATTTAAAAATTTGTATTTTTAAAATGACAGTTAATGAATTATTTGTATCTCCGAATGATTGATATATCTCCGTGAATTCGTAATGAAACGTCTGATTTTTAATGAATTTGATTTTCACTTTCGTACAATCCAATAATTTTCAAACATTTTTACCAACAAGAATTTTAAAAACCACGAAATTATAACAATATCACAAGTACTTCTGATTGTGAATTGTGGTTGATGATAATGTCCAGAAATAAGTTTGTTAGAATGAACCTAAGAATACATTTGTGTAAGGACCCATCAGCGTGAGAAAAATTAATTCGCCGTCGTAAAACGAAAATATTTTAACAGCACTTCAATTAATGAATTATAATTAATCTTCAGATTAACAAGAATAGAATGTTAAAGAGCCATTATTTACACACATATTTCGACTTCTGTTAAAAAAAATACAGACAACAAACGCCTCTTTCCCGCATTTCATCAGAATCGCAGCTTGAGGTGTAGAAGATCGTGAATTCCGATCTTCTTGTTTATTGCCTCGAGCAAAAAACACGCGGAGTGTGTTTACTAAATCAAAAAGAATACCGTTGCGGGCCCTCTCAACGAGGCAGCGGAGCCTGACCGAAGTGGCCGGCGCGGGCGGCACAGCACTGCCTGGCCCGAAAGCAGCACCAGCCCCAGAACCCTATGGGCGCCACTGGAGGGGACGTCGTACTCACATATTTTGTTTTTTTTTAATGCAATTACCTCATGAAAACCGCTAAGGTGGCTCAGGGCATCAACTGAAGACACTGCCTCTGATTGCGAGGTCCTAGGGTTCACCGCCATTGGTAGGATTTACGACACTAGCTACAATATATAACCAGCTCGAATTCAGTCGCTGTCTGAAGAATTCTAGCGCCCAGCGGCTCTGATCGGATATATATATATATATATATATATATATATATATATATATATATATATATATAATTGTAATTGTTGTTATTTAATTGCCACCGTGTCATACCCAATTGCAGTTCAAATAAATGTATGTATGTGTGTATGCAAAAGAAGATGGTATGGGCGTTTTTTTATATTTTAGGCACTGAACAGAGACATTATCATGCTTGCATGTGTCAGCGTTCAGAAAAAGTATATTTGTATTTTCTATTCTAAATTAAACAATAAACGATACAACGTAGCAGATGTTAGTCGTGTGATAAAATAAATGACAGCAAATGTTGAAAAATTACTAACAGGAGGACATTTAAAATTGAAATGAGGATGAAAGTATAGCAGACATCAATGCAGGACTGTCCTCCCAAATGGAGTGCCCATGCGCTGGCCCACTGCGGCGCCGTTCGCCCACGCCGCCGCGCTGCGCCGCGCCGCGGAATGCCACCAAAAGGAGAAGCATAGCGCACGAGAAGACCCCTTATGCGAGAACTGCCCTTACCAATACTCACTCTACTAGACATCGGTTCCACACGAGGCGAATGCCGGGGCAGTACCCTAACAAACGGGCCACGGACCGCGCGCGATCTTTCCTTCCTCTCCCCTTACACACACACACACACTTACACTAACATGCACTACTCTTCCGCATATTCCCGGAGACCGGTCGGGAGCTTAGAGCTTGTCCCGGCTGGGGCGGTGCCCCGCTGGTGGGAGAGTTCTGGTTAGGGGGAAACCCCACTGGCCGAGGGTAGGTCGGCGCCGGATCTCACCATCCAGCGGGAGAAGATCACCACCATGTCCCGAGGAAAAACATTCACTACACTTACGGGACTAATGACCCAAGCTGTTGACGCGCCCGGAATCACTAACCAACCAACCAACAACTAGACATCGGATGTTTAGAGAAATGCGTATTTTATTCTTGCCAACTTATTTAAAGGCTGATAATATATGTGCATTGAATCATGACAAGAGATGACATATGACGAAGTTTTATAATGCTTATTTTTGCTTTTTTTAATATAAATGCCTTTTTTGCATAAAAAGCTTTTTTAGGACATTCTTATCTTCATGTATTATTTTTATATACAATGGTAAGATATCAGAAAATCGGCCAATATCCAACGTGACCATTCATTACGAAATCTTCAATTCACGACTTTGAATTTTAAGTAAAAAAAAAGTAAACCTAAAAGTAAACCAACATATTTTTCCCCTTTCCCTATTTCATAAATAGCCATGTTCCGAGAACATGGTCAATTAATAAAGGACCAAGAGCACCGACATTTTAAGTGGAAGTAAATGTAAATTCCCAAGAGATTTTAGTGTTCTAATGTTGGACATCTAAAATATATGCCAGTCACATCAGAAGATGTCGAGAGATCCTTTTGATGTTGAGTGATATTTTCAGTGCCTTTTTAGGTGCCTAAAAAACGATTTTTTAGTTCCTAAACATCCGATATCTAATGATAAATCAGGTGAAATCCTCTGTCCGGAGAAAAACTCTACCGGACGGCTCCTCTGATCGGGAGTATTCCTGGGTTCCTTCGATCTACACTAGGCGGATGTCGGAGCAGTATCTTAACGGGCCACGTCTACTCGGAGCAGTATCTGTGTGACCACGGACTGCGCGCGATCTTTCCTTTCTCTTCCTTGACGTATCCTCACTCCTTGAGCTTGTCCCAGCAGGGTCTGATGGTATGTAGTACTTGGGTGAAGAAAGCCGACGTGTTGTGCAGCGCCGTATTTTACCATCCAGCGGGGGAAGAACACCGCCACCTCCCATGATAAAAACATGTGATATTCTTACAGGTAATGACCAGAGCAGCTGACGCGCCCGGAAGCACGAAATAATCATAAATAAATAAAATTGAAATTTCATGTACGATCATAATGTTGCTTCGGACAATTAAACATTTCCAATTTTATCTGTAGACATTGTATAACATGGATGTAAATTTTTGTCTTTTTTTTCTTCAAATTCAATACT
Source organism: Teleogryllus occipitalis (assembly GCA_011170035.1). Classification (NCBI taxonomy): domain Eukaryota; kingdom Metazoa; phylum Arthropoda; class Insecta; order Orthoptera; family Gryllidae; genus Teleogryllus; species Teleogryllus occipitalis. Next base: position 35,278 of record BLKR01010968.1, read on the forward strand.
TTTTTTCTGTTTCCCTCTAAAAATCTTAGTGAATCGCTATTTTCTGTGGAATCCCTAAACTAAAGAAGACTTAGTAAAATAACTCAATGTTCATTTAGTATTTAAAGGCATTTTTATTTCGACAGTTGTGATCGACAATTTCAAATACTTCTTCCATGTTTTCTACCCCAAAATAACATTGGATGAATTCCAGTAATTTCTTGAATATGTATCCAAAAATATTTCTCAAGTCCATGAGCGTCTAAAATCTAAATTATTTTGAATAATTAAAATGAAGGAATATTTTTAAAAACACACTCACACAACTGTACAAAAGAAGAAATCCAAGAAGGAAAAACTTTGAAAGAACCATTTATTTTCTGGGCAGATTTCACTTCGGATAATAGGCTAGTGTATCTTTTATTTCTCAAATGAAAAAAAAGTATCGAACGAAAATAACGTTACAATTACAAATTCGTCATATTATATAATATGTTGAAGGAACAGAAATCTATATTGCCGGAAGGTTCAGAGTAGGTGTTGAAAGATTCTATAAAAAATTATAATCAAGAAATCGAAAAATTAAAAAAAAAAATTAAAAAACACACTAAAGGTCTTTCACAAATCACAAGTCCTCTGAGTCCCTTGTAAGAATGACATCCCTTGACATCCCTACGAGAAATCGTCCGTATTAGGTGTTTACTCCAATATTCATACCATGACGACGCATGTTCTCTTCTGTTTATGCAATTTTACGAAATATTTTTTGCGATTATTTAAAATCTCGTCATTAAGGTCATTTTATTACTGATTTCCTGAATGATCAACGAAATTAGCGGTTAATGATATTTATTCGTGCTGTTGGTTAGAAGTACCGTTAAAAAATTGTTCTTCACAAGATCGCTCCCCGCTTTGTTACTTCTGGCTTTTTCGAATAAGTATCTAGAAATATTTAGCAAATAACATCACAATTGATAACTCTCCTTGCAAGTCAATGGGTAATAGAGGATAAAACAAATACGTCAGATCTCACTGTGTTCTGGAGGAAGGAAATAATAAATGGCATTTGGAATTATCTAAACAGTCACGCGAAGTTTCTAGAAAACCGATCTAGTATGTTTAAAATTTAGGTCACTAAGTAATCATTCTGCGGTAGACATTGTACTTTACATCAAGAATATCAGTGGAAAACACACACGAAACGACATATACATTGCTTCTTCGTACACGATGCTATCTTGCAATGCTTTGGTAATTAAGAAAAAGAAAAAGTGGAACTCAATTGGGTCACTTCCCCACTAAACCTCGAAAGAGCGCGGCCGTTCAGACGAGCAAATTTCACGCGAATTAGATTTACGGCGATCGAGGAGCGGCTCCGATGCGGGATTCCTGCGCGCGCGTGGGGCGAAGGGAGAGGCACGCGCGGGCCGCGCCGTGCCGCACGCACGGGCGCACGCTCATACGCACGGCGCGCCCCGCCCCGCACCCGCCGCCACGCCACGCCCCGCTCCGCCGCGTCCCACACCGTCCTGCGCCGCCCCGACCCACCCCGCTCCGCCTCGCCCCGCTCCGCCTCGCCCCGCTTTGCCACTCTCCGCAGCGCCCCGTCACGCTACTCCCCGCCACGCCGCTCCCCGCCACACAGATCCTCGCCACGCAGGTCCCCGCCACGCGCGCTCCCCCACGCCGCTCCCCGCCGTGCTCGCCCCGCCATGCCGCTCCCCGCCACGTGCTCCCCGCCGCCCCGCCACCACGCCGCTCCCCGCGCGCCGCTCCGCCACGCCGCTCCCCGCCGCCGCTCCCGCCACGCCACGCCACGCCGCGCGCACGCTTCGCTCCGCCTCGCCCCATCCCGCGGCCCCCCCCGCTCCACCCGCCTCGCCTCGCCCTGTCCCGCCCCGTTCCGCCATGCCCCGCCACGCCCCCCCAGCCCCGCCACGCGTACCGTCTCCCCCCTCCCTCCCCGCCCCGCCCCCGGCGTCGCGGCCTCCGGCGACGCAGCAGCCTTCCTCTGTGCGCGCATTTCACGGCGCGCGCGCCGCCCGCGCCAAGAGGAGAGCCTGCGGCGCTCCTTACGTCACGGCTGGCTGCTGCTTCGTCACGACGCCCCCGACGCACGCGAGCAGCGACCGCGCGGCGGGTTGCCTCGCTGCAGGCGCCGCTCGCGCCTCTCCTCTTACAGGAATTGGCGGAGTCTTGTCAGACTGCATTAACACTGAAAAGAAATTCGACTAGCGACGATAGTATTCTGTCCATTCACAGATTATTCAATATAATAGGAAGGAGTATTAATAAAGAAACGCTTGCAAAGCTCTTAATGTAAAGATAATAATCGTCGTTCAGTTGCTCACTCTTAAGCGGAAGCTTCAGCACTGTAGAACGTTCGGCCGGACGGCCCGTATCGTCCTAAACGAGTTATAGCGTTTTCTATTCTCCGCACTGGTGCGCACCCGGGTCGCATTCAGGGCAGCTTTCGTGTTCCATTCACCCGCTAGGGCGCACCAGTGCAAAGGAGCGCATGTTCCATTCGCACAATCACACGGAACCAGGGCGCTCTCGGGACGCCCTAAACTGCACTGACGATCTAGTGAGTGCAGTCCAGTGCACCGGGCCATTTTGAGGTTAGGTACGGAAGTTATCCATGCTGATTTGGATTCGTGGTGAAATTGTGAAGGCAATTGAGTATCTTAAGTCACGTAGGGATACTTCGAGTAATAGAGTATATTATGTTTTGCAAGAAATGTCTTACAATAATTTGTGTGACTTACGCGAAGTTCGGAAAATCAGTTTGTGTTTCCCTAAAATTTAACATTGAATAACTTCATGTTAACAAATTAGTGTTATTTAGAAACCAAATTGTAGGTAGGTCTCAATTTCAAAACGTTAATAAAGTAAAAATAAAAATAGTGACCCTTGCAAAATCTTTCAAATATATATGCCATGAAATGTTCCCATACATATACCTGCGGAAATGCACATGTTAATATTTTTATGGTTTTCAATAACCAAACAATTCTACTAAAGCTTTTCGGTTCAAAATCTTGTGTACTATATCTATCACTGGAAAATCTCGAAAAAATGAAATTTCGACACACACGCATTTGAAGTTTTCGTAGTTTTTAAATAAAGAAATCACACGTTATTAATTTATGAATTAAGAAGTAAGAATTACCAACAAACTTCATAAAAATGATAACAATGATCATTATTCAAAATTATTAATTTTCGAGTTCCATCAGTGTGACAGACCAAGAACAGCTATCTATAATCTCACTGCGTAGCGCACACGCACTGACTCAGTTCCGGAATCCGTTTCATTCATAGCTGCCCTTCACGCGTGAGGGGCAGCACTGTGGCGGAGCGATGACGTTTTTGCCCTGCACTAGGGTGGGTTTCGGTGCAACGAATGGAAAACGCTATTAGACTGGTCGCCTTTCACCTCGAAGACCGCAGTTCGAGTTCCGCTCAACCCATGCGGAGCTTGTGGGGACGAAACAGGTTACCTCAAGATTTCTCGGGTTTCTTTCGTGTTCCCTGTCTCCCATTTCATCATATCCCAATCGTAGTTCATTTCCACCATCGTCGGTCAGGGCTCGGTTCAGTTCATAGGGGTACACACGTAGTTGACAGAAGAGCAACGGCATCTGGAAGCATTCATAGATGAAGAACTATCGAAATGAAACAGAAGTTTGATCCCTCTCCGTTTTCTAGAGTAGCTCTCATTCTATTCTTCTTGAATCAATAACAATCACAGTCAGAGGAACTTCACATGTAAGAGAAACAACACGAACACCCTTCTAGCAAGTGTAATTCTTAGTCCATGACCTTTTAGGAAACGATACTAGAAGTTTTAATATTATAACAGCATAAACTATTTGAATCCAACGACTTAAATTATAGAACTCTTACAAACAGTACTTTTTTAACAATTACTCTGATATTATTAGAATTTATTGTTTATGATATTGTATTATGGATAAATTCGTGAATCCTATCTTTAGTTATAATATGCGATAGAATACATAAAATTATACAAAATATGTATCAAGTGTTACTAGGAAGTTATTAACACATCATCACGTTTTTGTACAAAAATAATATAGTAATAATCAAAAGAATGAAAGTAATTAAACATGTAAATTATGTGTAGATAGAAAAAATATAAAAGTAATTTAAAATTATACAAATAATTTCTAGTCACCTGATTCTTTTTCAATATATAAATTCGAAATAAAATTCAAAATGAAGCTAAACACTAGCAACATAATAAACATAATATATTTGCATGTACTTCTGTAGGTCTTCCTAAAAAACTCGGAGACGTTAAAATCAGTATGAAAAATGCAAACACGGTAACACTAACAAAGGTAGATGAAGAGCAAGGTAATGGAAATATGGTCTACCAAGGGGAGAGTGATAGCGATGAGTCGAAATAGTTTTTTTCAGTCTCTTTTGAATCTACAAAACTTCCTCTTCTTTAAATAACAAGAAGTACCTTCCTCTCTCAAAATTAATAATTAATATCCAATTGATTGAAAAAAAAACAATATTGTGTCACCTTTTTTTATAATTATTTGCTGTTATTTTTCGTCACTTTTACCTGTCATTTTTCCAACGAAAAATTAGGAATGTCAAAAAAAAAGACAAATAAAATATATTACAAGATTCCCATGTTTTAAAACTATTCTAGTAAAAGTTCACTATCGATATAATAGAGTGATTTACACACAACTCATGCTTGAAGCATGGAACAGATTTTACAAAGGAATATTTAGTTTTTCCTTGTGCACGACAAAAAATTAACATGCAATATGATATCGTGGTGTAGGAAAAAAGCATAACAACGAGTGCGTTTCTACACTTCCGACCACCGTTAAATTCTTCAAATACCATTGCATCACAGCAAGACACAAATATTTTTGTATGGAATGCCGATGAAATGACGCTGCGGATCTCAGATAGAGCTCACCAGCGGAATTCCAGTGAGTATGATGCCAGCAGCTACACTCAGAGAGAGTTCTTTGTAGAACTTGGGACGTTACTTATGCTTGTTTGGAGTGTCTGGTAACGACTATCCACCACACACAAGTGGCCGTCCTAGATGAGCACTCCTCAAGATGTCCGAGTGTTTCTGATTAGCGCTGGTTTCATGACCAGGCGATATAAAGAATGCGTCTACCATCTGGCAGTCACGTGGTTCATCATTTATTTCAACTTTTTCTTACGCGTGAGTCATTTAAAGAATGCAAGTTTATGTTTATTAAAACTTCTCCATTTTCTCATCAATAAATACGACCAATTAATAAGTGTTCTACTTCGAAGTAGTCTCACATAACGGAGAGCACATAAGAGAAAAATCGCGCTATAACTACAGCAGATATCTAAACCTAATTTCGAGGTGTTCGCTATTCGCTCGGAAATACCTTTGAAAAATACAAAATAAGAAATTAAAAAAACATGCTAAGAAAAACCATAGAAAGGAATGTTCTTTTACTGGTTTGCAAGCGATATGTTCAATGTGGAAGAATGATTTTACGAATTAACATTCCGTCTTGACGAAAAACAAATTACTATATATTCTATGTAGACAGAGCTCTTGAATTGGCACAAAGATGTAGGACACATCTTTGTGCCACTTGTGGCCCGTAAAATGCCCGGGTCATTGTTCAGGTATTCCCTCCTCTCTTCTCTCCCCTTTCGCTGCGGCCGTTTCTGAGGGCCCCTCTGAACGGCACTACACTTCGCAGAACTGAACATGGAGTATTGCGCGTGGCTCATGTAACGAGCCGTGTGCCTGCAGCAGCTCTGGACGATGACTTTAAATCCACTGTTCGAGCAGACCTGTGAGAGATAGGATAACTAACAAATTGAATTTCCTCAAAAGATATAAACTAACTTCTATCTCAAAAAAATGTTTGTTGCAATTACCCAGTTTGTTTTTTAATGTATGAAATAAAAGCTTTGTAAAATGTATCACGAATTTCTTTGAACAGAAAGCAGCGACTAGACATTCTGCAGTATTTTGAATAAATGTTTATCAATTGTTCGTGCCATACTCACACGACACATTTTCTTAGTTTCCAACATACTCCAAAAAATGATAATTTGCCATGAGATTGTCACTGTAGTGACAGTTATGTTGTAGTGTAATCGTTTCTAACGCGCCTTTTTATTATTATTATTATTATTATTATTATTATTATTATTTCATATTGGTAAAATCGTATATAACGTGGCAGTTTGAACAGATTTTTCTTCCGATTCTTGGAGTTTATAAATATGCAAAAACCACTGAACGATCTTTCTTTTTAGTGGTCAACATTTCCGCCAGGTCACGGAAGCCCAGCGCTCGTGGGAACCAACGCAATTGCTCCTTCGTCAGCGGCGTTGGCGCGCGCCCTCCGTCTCCGGCAGATGACATCACTCCATTGTGGCGGCGGCGGCGGGCGTTGGGCAGCGAAGGCCCTCGGCGGGGCGGGGGCGGGGGCGGGGGCGGCGAGACAGCCTCCGCACGTGCGCAAGCAGCGAGCCGGCAGCAGCCACCCGCAGGCGCCGCCGCCGCCGCTGCCACCCCCTCCACCGCCACCGCAACTGCCGCCGTCGCCGCCGCCGCCGCCACCGCCTCCACCGCCGGCACAGCCGCCGCCGATCCTGCCGCCGCCACCACCACCACCGCA
>BLKR01010969.1:0-41929 GCA_011170035.1 Teleogryllus occipitalis
TGCTATACCTTGTTGAGTATACAATTCATATCTAGTCAAGGCACAGAGGGGCTGCTGCAGAAGATGCTGAATCTCGTCTTTATTCTCTCCTTCAGCTGAGGAATTTTAATGTTTAGACATTTTGAACAAATTTAATACAAAGTAATTCTTAGCGCTTACTGTGGGGAGGAGAGGCTAGTATGTGGGGGTACCTAACACACTTCAGAGATGGATTGTAATGATTTATCTCTCTCAAGTCCATGGTTGGGATCTAGCGGGTTGTCAATAAATGCTTTTCTGATACAAGTATCGATGTCCACTGTAAGGTCAATAAGGCAGTCTCAGGCTTGATTTCAGAGAAGCACTTTCAGTGCGATTTCTCGTTTTGGTTTCAATTTGATTGAGATCAGAAAAAGCACTGACACACATATGTCCTGCCACATAGCGATAACATTTGAAGTGATGATTTAAGCAGTTTGGGGAAACATTCTTAAGAAATCTGTTTCCAGAAATTTTCTTTTTAGTATGGTAGAATGGGTCTACATGAAGATCACAATTTTCCAGTTGAAATTTGCAGGGCATCTCACTCCAATTTCTACTGGGTTATTAAACAATGCAAGTTTTTGCTTTAGGGGGCCAAAATTCTGAAGTGATTGATGATTTTGTTATGTAAACTCAAAGCAGTAAAAAGAGTATACGATTTTTTCTAATTGTTTAATATTTTTTATCCTGTGAGGAGGGCCAGTGCCAACAAAATGAATAAGAGAGCAGCGGGTTGGAAATCAGTGATGTCATTGGCATACTCTCTATTTCTATAATTATTAGTATATTCATCACTTTTGCAGCTGACTGGCATGCACACATGCATGCAATACCAAGGAAGAGGGACTTTCTTTCAAGGCGGTCAACCTTTCCTCAAAAGAAACTACATTCATCAGATGTACATTTTGAATTGACTAACATAATACAGTGAAACGTCTTTAAGCTGGTCATGTGATTAATAACTTAAAGTTGGTGTTTTAGATTGGTGGGTGGTCTTCTTAAGGGGAACATCATCACTATTAAACTGTACGTATCCCTGCTACTATGACTTCTGCAGTAGGTATCCTAACACTATTCTGGTTTCGAAAAGAAAGCTTTATTTTATTGCATCATTAAATTACTTTGATAAACTGCATGTATGATTCCGAAAAAGAATAGTACAGTGTACTGTTAGAATTGTTCTTCTTCAAGTAATGCCCTATTTACATTAGGTGGTATCCTAATTATTATTATTATCCAGTGCTATTATTTTGCTTCTGTAAAATTATCTTTCAACTTTATAATGCAATAGTTTCTCAGCATTTCCTGGAAGGTCTCCCCTTTGAATTTATCATTAAATCTAATTCGCCTGATTGCTGTTGCTTGTATGAAAGACCCTGGAATCACCTTGGCTCACAGTAGTTTGCGAACTCTCGGGTTTATTATTTCAGTGCTGAGGTTTTCTGGTAGTCTTAAAGGGAATGCAGTGTTTCATTACGCCAAAAGTTCATGGTAGTTGGTCGGGAAGAGGGCCAGCATCTTTAAAGGGGTCAAAATACATCGGTCTTATGGAATAATTATTCCGTTCCCTAGAAAACTGGTCTCGAAAAGAGGTGGTCTTGTCTAGAGGTTCACTGTATAAAACGAAAATCAATTCCTTAAACATCATGAATAAAGCATTCAATACCGACAAGTATTAATGAACTTGTGTACTTTTAATAAAGTGCAAATTTAAAAAATTAAGACACAAGATTCTGACAAAGACAAAAATTAATATTCCCCTCCGGCAACAAGATTCCCAGAGTCTGGCCCTTTGTACGTTATTGCTGCGGTACGAAAACGCACTGGAAATGACCGAATGCTCGTAATATTGATGCATAGGGACGCACGGCCATTCGAATTTCAATGTTAAATGTCCATAAGCTTGACATCGTAAATCAGTGCGCTGCCTTTGTTGCAACTATACATAATGAGAAAGGGTCATAAAAGGAAGATGTTAAATTCTTCTGTTCTTTGATTTCATCTAATGCACACTTATGCCCCTAGACCTTTAATCATGTTTAGCATGCCATAATCTTTGTGGGGGTTGTGTTCTACATGTATGTTCCATTCACTTCAATTTTCAGGGTGTTGTCTGTAGATGTCAAAGATTTTGCCATCCCTTTGCAGGATGGACATGAAACACATGCCGTCATTTGGGGTATTCTGTATATAGTACACCCTTTGCAGTATCAGTTTCTTCCAGTGGCACCAGAAGCACCCATGGCATGCTCTGCACTCTGATGTCATCCTGCTGTCTTGCCTGTGTAACCAAAGCTTTTCATTACAGTTGCTATTGTATTCACTCCAGACTCTGGTGTTGGATGGTTAAGCAAGAATGTAATTTGAAAGAGTTCACATTGTTTGCACCATAAAATATTTGTACAATGCATTACAATATAATTTTTATCTAACCAAGCCACATATATTTAAATAATATCATGGAAATCTGAAATTTCATCAAACTAAGTTATGAAAGTTTTGAGAAAAAGTCAGGGAAATATCAGAGTATAATTTTTTTGATCATGCCTAGTGTGTGTGCCCCTTTGCTCATTGTCATTGAACCTTACCTTTAGTTCAGGGTCTCAGTCTTTAATTCAGAAAGAATCACAGAAGAAAACGGAAGGTGATGTGTCTGCTTTCCCAGTATGTAAACATTCTCTCATGTCTGTGTTGTAGGCTAACCAATATGCTTGAATAATACTGATGTAAATGTTCATTTCAACACACTTCCTCTCTTCTGACTGAATCTTTCAGTTCTGCAAAGGGTTTGTGTTGTAGGTGTTACTATATTTTGTAACTTGTGTTTTCCTAAATTTAGTAATAGATTTATTGCATTATTTATTTATTTGAAAATATAACAAACTGTCAGATAATGTTTGATGCCATTCACAATGGAATACAATTCTGTATTATGTTCCATCTCAGTATATAAACGTATGAATGTCCTCTTACTGATCTTTCCATATTTACTTACCATACTTTCTTTACAGTTTAAATTCATTTTCTGATTTCCAGTGCATGATGATGAGGTGTCATGGCAAAGAAAATTGGCTCTGTGGAGGACTTGCTTTACATAGTTTCAGAGAAAGCAGCTCTCTCTACCTAAATATGCTTTTGTCATCTACTAACCAGTACATATTTACTAACAATGCTTTTATTGTCAATTGATTATTTTTCATATATTTACTGTCAATGCCTTCATTACAGTGTAAATTGATTGACTTAACATTAAGGTTCAGTCGTGATGCATTATGAAGAATTGACACTGTATGGTACATATGTTAAAGGAGTTGCTGAAACAGCTAGTCATTTCACTGTCCTTTGTTTCTGTTGTCTTCTCTTCATATTTACTGACCATGCTTATTATTGCATGTTGATTGATTGGCTGAGTATCACAGCTTATTTGCAGAAGTATAATGTATAATTTCTCCAAATAAATATTTCCATGTTGACCAATCGCAGTATTACTAACAATACTTATGTTGCAGTATAGTTTTGCTGATGCTTTTTTGCATGATGGGTGATCGTGAAGAATTCATACGTGCAGAAGGTAGACACTGTAAAAGGGCAGTTTGTTTCCCTAAGCAATGAGAAGATTAATTCTTAGTGTTCACAACTGAGGTACAATGCAAGACATGAGATGAATGGGATTTGTAGTTAATGTGGAAAAACAGTCGCATTACTTGAAATGGAAGGATGAACTGAAGGCTCTCAAATATAAACTTGGCACAAACACATGGACAAATTGCACAAGAGGTATGGACTCCACCGCATAGGTAAGTGCCTACCACCTGCTACCAAATAAACCTGTCAGTATAGCAATTTAAATAATCCGTTGTCATAAGATTTCGGTCAAATTAAGAGTGAAGTAGTAATGAATATTATAAATATGAATTGTAAATCCACAAGAAGCAAAAATGTGTAAAACAACGGAAGTTCATAATATTGTGTTAAAAAAGGGATGAAGAAAATCACAGGAATCCGGATTTAAGTAATCTGCCCTGACGAAAGAGCCTGCCGTTCCGGAGAGGGACTTTTAATTAAGCTGTTATGACCGGGCAGTGAGGCCACGTACTCAGGATAAGTGTACGACTGCATTGCGGTAGGTTATTTGAGATGGGTCGGTATCTCTTTGTAGTTCCCGCTTCGTGGCCGCCGCCGTTGCCTTGTGTTTCCGTAGGGGAGACGAAGCTTATGCACTGTTATTGATGGATAGAAAAGCGGGGAGGAGAGGTGAAGGGAGAGGGCGGATCTTACAGAAATGCACTTGCAACGCCTTAGCGCCAAGGGTGTGAATTGGCTATTTCCTCCTGACCTTCGAAACTGAAGGAAGGGGAGACAATCTAAGAATTGATGAGTTCAACGAAATGCAACAGTGGGAATAAATATTAAGAATGCTCGGGAAGTTTTTTTATCAGTTTTCTTGAGTAGGTTTCCTTGATTTGGATAGGTATTCCAGAGTGTACACCAAGTGTAGACCTTTGACTCCAAATGCGGATTAATTGTATCTCTGGAAAGGAGAAATGAATACATTTCTGCATGGGACATCAGTCTCTTTAGGGGAGACGATCCCCGGTCCACCCCGCCTTAGTGCAGTTGGCGTGTGCAGCCCGTTCTGTCGTTGACATGTGCACGACGCGCGCTCGCGCGTGTGTGCGGCAGGAACGTGACGCAAAGGCCGCCGCGGACGCCGAGGAAGGAGCAGCCGACGAGTGGCAATCGGTCGGGGCGACGTTCACTGAGCGCGCGAGCGCGTGTGGCCTGGAAAGGCTGCTGCAGGAGCTGTGCACCAACGGGCGTGTGGCGGTGCACTGGGAGCTGTTGGCTTGGACGTTGGCGCGTTTCCGTCGCGTGGCCGCTGCCTCAGCCGCCGCCGCCACTGCCACCACCGCCAACGCCAACGCCTCCACTTCCACGGCCGGCGCGAAAGAGATGGAGCGGGCGGTGGCGGAGGAGGTGGAGATCGTAGGCGGCGCCGTCCGCGAGGAATCACGACGCCGCCACCAGAAGGCGGAGAAGTCCCGCGAACGCATTATGGCGCAGATGCGCGCAATGCAAATGAACTTCATGAAAACCCATGCAGCCCTCATGGAGGAAGTGCAGGTAACGTCCTTTCATTTCTCTGTATTTCTTTCTTTCTTACTTCTTTCATTTTATCTCTCCTTTTCTGTCTTCCGCCCGCCCGCCCGTCCGTCCGTCCGTCCGTCCGTCCGTCCGGCCGGCCGGCCGGCCGGCCCTTTTCACCTTATGCCTCCCTTCATCTTACAAAACAATAATGCACGCAACGTGTCTCGCTCGTGACTCAAAGCGAAGTCGTTTGCCTTTCACCACTGAGGTCCCGTCGAATCTCATGTGAAATTTGTTCCAACGAAACGAGTTTGGCTGCTTCACAACCCTTGTGAAGTGTCCTCAACCCTGCCCCTATCCTTATTCCTTTCCAATTCTGACTGCTCTGGGTAGTGACGCAGGAGCGCGTAGCAGGAGGCGCGTACGCGGAGATGCTACCTGGCGGTCCTCTTGACAACTGACTGCGACGTGACCAAAAAAGTTAATGGAAGATTAATCCACAAGCGCACATGTAATGGAGGATTACTCCCCAGTGTAAAGCGCTCAACGCCCCTTAAGGGGCTTGGAGACGCGTTGCGTCAAAATGGCAGACACAACAAATGAAACATTTTCTTTGTCTCTTAATCTCACTCTCTCCCTTTCCCCCCCCTCTCTCTCTCTCCCTCCCTTTCCTCTCTCTCTCCTCTCCCTTTTCTCTCTCTCCCTCCTTCCCTTTCCTCTCTCCCTCTCCTCTCTCTCCCCTTCCAAAGAAGAGAAAAGCAAATTATGAGACCAACAAAATTATTATTTGTAGTAATAAAATTGCTTTTTTCATTAAAATACGCAAAAATGAATTTTTTGACTGACAAATCACCAAGATTTATGACACATGCCAATCTGTAACGCAGAAATAACTAATTCTGCTACAGAACGACACAGACTTTTTTGAAGAAAAGTTTTCTAATTTCTTTGGTGTGGACTGGCTTTATGGTCTTTCTCCATCCTCTTTCCCAGCTGCCATCTTATCGCTGCCCAAAGTTCATTTACTCAATTTTTGGGTTTCCTAATTGTAGAAAGAAATATTACTTTAAGAATATTAAAGAAGAGTAAAACCTTGTCATAAATGGCAATTTACAATGGAAAATTTGGAGCCATTTAAGCGTCACTGTACTTAACTGCGTTTAAGTGTCATTGTAAATGCGAAATTCGAAGCTCTTTATCATAGAAAATTTTCGAGTTTTCGAAAAACTTCATTTGAAGTCATTTGCATGAGATTAATAAAAAAATAGATTTGTGGAATTTTTGAAAAAAACAAAAGAATACAGCAAAATTGACATGGCCATTATTAACAGTGCAATTAGGACTACCTGTTGAAAAAAAATTAAGAAAATATTTGGAACCATTTTTGAGAAAATGGCGTTTGAGTGTTTCTGAAAACACGGAAATTTAAGCACATTTTAACAATAAACTCCAGATTTCGAGAAACTTAATTTGACATTATTTAAAGCACATGTAATCATAAATACAATAATGTGAACAAATTGCCGCTAATGTAAATATTAACAACGTGAGAGACAAGTCAAAAAATTACTTTTGTGTAATTTTTGTAAAAAGAAAAGAGTAGAGCAATATGGCTTATATGTCATCTTATAGAGTGTATATAGCACTATCCCTACCGAAAGTTTAAAGAACACATTTGAAGCCGTTTTTGAGAAAATCATGTTTTTGTAATTTCTTAAAATTGCGAAAATTGCGCGAATTGCGCGAAAACCACTAAAATTTTCAAAACAGTATACATAATCTTAATAAAAGAATCTTCAATTTTATGGTTGTATGAAGGCGCTGAATAAATTGAAAATTTTACAATTTTCGAAAATTTAGAGTTAGCCGTGAAAATCGAATGAAAACGAATGTCACCTTTGTAAGTGTATTTTATTCTGTTTTTACAAGAAATGTAAAGAAAAAATTAGGAGCTGTTTTTTTAAAAAAAATTGAAAATTGATGGACGGACGTTTTGAAAAAGAAACACCTTTTCGGTATTAGGGGACCCCGAAATGTGTATTTTCGTTGAAATCTTGAAATCGATTTTCCGCAGCATTACTTAACTCTCTCTATATTATGTATATACTCTGTATATACACACATATATGAGAAAGTAAATAGCTATTGAATTGTGTAAATTGGTTACTTTTATATTTCTGTGTTAATTTTTCTTTCTGATCACACAGACACACACACACACACTCACAATATCTCATAAAATACAAGTGAGAATATGGAAAAGAATACATACATCTATGAGCCTCATTCCCTCATGTACTTCCCTGAAAACTGCTTTGCAATAATTTCGACTGTTCAAAAATTGCATGAGGTGCTTAAGTCAATGACTCATCCTGTATATAAAACTATAGTATGAGATGTGTATTTAGGGAGATAAAATTGAGTTAATGTGGAATTAAATGGAATTAAAGACAAATAGACTGGAAGCCAGCAAGAAAATCCACGTATGATCAGCTCAAAGCTAAAACATTTTGGGAAGTTAGTTAGCCAGTGTTGTGAGGAACAGGGAAATGTGAGTATATGTAGGGGTGGCCTGTAGGGGTCCGCATTGCGCTACACAATTTTTTAAATGTGTCGAAATAAATATGCCATTGGGGAATGAGTACACAGCTAATTCTTGTTGTATATTGTTCATTGAATAGCCAAAGTGTGAAGGAGTTGTATGCCATACCTATGTGGAATCTCAAACTGTACACCAGATTGTACAGAAAGTGACATTTTTTTAATGTTCTCGTGTATTCTGAGCTCAAACTAATGTTTTGCTCTAATAGTAGAAAATTGTTTTTCATTGCTGATTATGACCACGCTATACCATATTGGCGTCTCTTAAATAGCCACCATACTGATTCAAAGATGTCCACTTTATCACTAGGTCATGTATCATAGGTACACACCCGAGAAGAAGGTTTTTTTTATTGATTTTAATATCTACAAGACGAATCTGTTATTGCCATACCAATTGGAAGTCTGGAATGTAAGAAATTAGCCTGCAAAGTATAGGAAATATAATTAAGTCATAATTATTCTGACTTTTGTAAATGTATTGATACTTGGAAAAGAAAGATACTGCGGAAATTCTATGACAATCGATATTTTAACACTCGGGTGCCCTTTTTTGTTTTTGATCAATCAATGTATATGTTTCAAAAACAAATTATGTGGTAGAGGAGCATGACTTTTCACGTAATATTTATACACATACATCACATGTGAACAAAAAATTAATATACGTGCCCGTAAATTAAAAAAAATTGATGATATTGTTTTGGATGAAAGTATTAAAATAAAATTTCACAGTAATCAGGGATGAAATTATGGAATAAAATTAGCATAAGTAAAATATATGTAGGAAATGAAACTCACCAAAATATGTTATTAATAAAAAACTTTGTAAAAATAAAAAGATTAATCCAAAATAAACACAAATAAGCAAAAAACCATTCCCATTTGAAATGCATACATCCTCCCTTCAAGGAAAAGGCAGCAATTATGAATTGAGAGGGAGCATATTAATGTTAAAAAAAAGTCATTATCATTTGCAAAATTAACAATGAAATCAAGCACAAAACAGAAATAAACAGAGATGGAATTGGGAAGAAACAGATCACAAATGAAGTGAATTTACACAAATAAAGGAAAACGGAATATATCACAAAGTATAAATATGTTTTTGGGAATTCTTATTTTAGACAGAACATTGTCATAAATGTTTGTTAATAAATTTGATTCCAACATGGCATTGATGGTATTGTGTTTGTATGCGTAATATCTCTGAGATTAATCTTGAATATTTGCTAGGTTCATTTTCCAAAAACGTAGGACTGTCAAAATTAAAATAATGAGAATATCAAGGAGACGTTGAGAAATTGAGTTTAATTTTGTCCCTTTCTCCTTAATGTTATTAACATATTCTTTAAGTCTTTCTTTGAAAGTATGTTTTGTCTATCCCACATAGAAAAAATCAGTGAAATGTCGACAATTAAGGCATAAAAGTACATTTTCTTTATCTGATAAAGAGATCTTTTTGACAGCCCTACCAATTTGGATAACCAACCCAGAAAATGTTTAAGATTAATCTTAGAGATATTACATATAAATCTATCTAAAAGCACTATATAAAAATACTGTATAGTATTTCTTTCAATAAATTATATTGTTTCTAATTTGTCATAAAATGTTGGAAATCAACCAATTACTTCCTTTTTTATTGTTGTTAAGATTATACAATTACTCTACAGCGCTTACCAATGATTTTATGAAGCTTTTGAAAGAAACAAATTTATCAGTTTGGCATTGCATCCATGTATCAAAATGGATCCCGGGGTCCAAAAAATGGATCGCCATACTTGTACCTATGATACGAACTTACATGGTCTAGTGACAAATTGGACATCTGTGAATCAGTATGGCAGCTTCTTAGAGACGCCTAAACAGTACATTGTGATCATAATCGGCAATGAATAACAATTTTCTACTATTAGAGCGAAACATTGGCTTTGAGCTCGTAATTCAAGAGAGCATAAAAAAAATGACCCTGAATTCAATATGTCGTACTGTTTGAGATGCCACATTGGTATGGCATACAACTCCTTGACATTTTGGCTATCTAACGAACAATATACAACATGAATTAGCTGTGTACTTATTCCCCAATGGCATAGTTTTTTCCACACATTAAAATAATTGTGCAGTGCAACGTCAACCCCTACAGGCTGCAATACTTGCATTTCCCTGTTTCTCATAACACTGGCTAACTGCTCAAAAAGTTTTAGCTTTGAGCTTATACGTGGATTTTCTTGCTGGCTCCCAGTGTAAAACAATTTAACGCTGGAAAAAGTATTTTTGGGAAGAAAGAGAGAGGGTTTGCTCGTTAACACTTACACTAGAGTGTGGCGTAATGTTGGATGGATGTAGATGTGCGTTTGCGTGTGTTGCAGGAGGCCATCCCCGGCTGCAGCAGTACGATGCCCGCCCTGGACGCTCCTGCAGGGCCTCCTGGCTTCAGCGTGGCAGTGGGGCCTCGGCAGACCGTTCGCCCCACGTGCCCCACGACGTTCACATGCATCGTGTGCGCGCGTGAGGAAGCCCTTCACCCGCGCAGCCCCGTCATGGTGCTGCCGGTGGTGGTGCAGCGCTCGTCTGTCATGTGCCGCAGCCCATCTATGCTCCCTCCCCACAAGCTCGCGTATCTGCACGGCTGGCAGGTAGGGACAGGTGTGGCGAGTTTGCACAAATAGATGGTGACGTATAGTATTATTGCGGGGGGGGGGGGGGGGCATAGTAGCAATTGTCAGATTCAACAGTGCTTGCAGTCCAGTTTATGTACCGTATATTTTGGCAGTAAAGGCAATAGATGAATCAGAAAATACCTCCAAAGTACGGTGTCATCTAATAGGACAAAGTGAAATTAAATATTCTCACATTCATCATCTGTGGCAAGTAGTTAAAGTAAATCCTCACTTTCATTGTTGAGAAGTGTGTCACATGGGTCCCATTCTGTACTTATTGAGTCAATTTTCTCTTTGTCATCAGTAGAGCCGAGGCATTTATTTTACCTTAACCCTGAGTTACCGATGTGGAGTCCCTAGAACTCCTCGGACTCGGTAGTAACATTTTTGTACTTGATTTTCAGTTCTAGAGTTATAGTAGTTTTCATTAATAAATTTTGATGATAATGATACATTTGTACAAGACACAAATTTGACACAAGAAACGGTATGCTTAGTTTTACTCAACCATTCCTAATCACATAATATTCCCTCCTTAGATAACTTATTAACAAATATATCCTGATTAATACTTTCTTTAGTCATTATTTATCGT
Organism: Teleogryllus occipitalis; assembly: GCA_011170035.1. Taxonomy (NCBI): domain Eukaryota; kingdom Metazoa; phylum Arthropoda; class Insecta; order Orthoptera; family Gryllidae; genus Teleogryllus; species Teleogryllus occipitalis. Next base: position 10,972 of record BLKR01010969.1, read on the forward strand.
AAGTTTCAGTGCTATTCACTTGAAATTAATTTAATACTGTAATATTTGAAACTAAATTTCAAGAGTCCATGGGACTCCACATCGGTACCAGTGTGACTGAATTCCCATGTCATCAGATAACGATTAAATAGACATACAATAGGCATTTATTTTTACTAAAATAGGCGTGAAAAGGCATTTATTCTAGCTTACTTTAGTAAGGGTGCAAAAAGGCGTATAAACAATGAAAAATAACTATTGAAAGGAATTATTGTAAAAAATAAATGTTTAAAACCATTCACATTATTATTAACTCTTAATGTGCAAAGAAGTGAAATTTTCTTTGTAATTTTGATTCCACATGACCATCTGGTATGATGGCTACAATTTTTTAAACATTCCGGACGCTCTATCTTTGAAATAATATTGTGGACTTCCTTTTAAATCTTGGAATGGCATAAGTGAAAATGGAACTCTATTTTTCATTCTTTGCACTTGTGTAATCACCAGTACGGAGAAGGGTATATGTTACACAGACAGCTGTTGTCGAAAGGAATCAGAGACTATAGTCAAAAGTAGGATGGGATTATTCATGGGCAAACAAAGCCTGTTGTCAATTAAAAAATCAAAAATCTTGACTGTTGCCATCTTTCTTTTTCATTTATGGCTATTATTACATCTATACTGCTTTTCACGTTGTGAAGGCACGATGCGTCTTGTGGGGAATCCATGCTTTGTGGCTGACACAACACATTTACTTGCCCTCTTGCTCCAGAATCATCAGAATCACGGCCACATTTGTCAATATATGCATTGCTAAAACAAATTGTTTATTCCCTCACCTATTTTTATAATTATTATTGTTATTGTTGTTATTATTGTTATTATTATTATTATTATCATTATTATTATTATTATTATTATTATTATTATTATCATTATTATTATTATCATTATTATTATTATTATTATTATTATTATTATTATTATTATTATTATAGCTATAATATTTTTATTAGTGTAATAATCTAATAGAAATGGACCCTTTACATGTATTCTCTTATAAAATGAAAAAGAAAAGTCGTAAATTGTTGATTGTGCCATCAAATATTGATTTATGCAATAAACAAAACACTATGATCAACATTTATCCAACTTTCATTGTAGTACATCCTTTACTCATTTCTAAACTGTCGCATTTCTCGTAGTTATGAATATCGGCACATTATTATATCATTTCTTTCTATCATTTCTATCTTTTTTCCTCTCTTTTCAAATTCAAATCACATTTCTATCAATAAGTAATAAAATGTAAAATATTTGAAATTTGGTGAATGTTTATCATTAAAATCTTTCATTTTATACATGATTGTTGCAGAAACATTTTAAAATAGAAATGCATAGAATTTGAGATGTTCCATATGTACAAAATCATCGTACTGCATTTCCCTACTGGTTTTATACTTCAGTCCACTTAACTTTATTTTTTTGGGGGTAGGTATTTCTTCATTATCATTTTCTGTTTTCATTCTAAAGTAGGAATGTCTGCTGATGCCTGTTGCCTTGCAAAATTCATTCAAACGATTGACTCAGTTTTTGGATGTTTCCCTTCTAATTTCTCGAATATTTTGAAAATGTTTTTATTGCTTTTATTTTTTACCCTTTTCTCTGAAATCTATTTCTCTGCAATCCATCTCTTAAAATTGACCCACTACATGATTCATTACATTATGTACCTACTTTTCTGTACCACTGCATATCTACCATCTTCACCCACATCCAATAGCAAAAATAGACTGATCAGAATATCCAGGAAGATGGAATTCTTGAAAGAACTTCTTGTGATCGTTTGAGTACTGATGTGGATGGTCCCTTCTGCTGATGACAACATGTAAACAAACACTTCTTTCCAGCCCAGTGGATTACACATCCTGTTTTTGTCCATTGTCTTTTCGACGTATCTCCTGTCGAGCCTCATGTTGTCTTCTCACATCATATGCAGCTGGACTTAAAAATAAACATCAAATACACTGAAGAAATGCATTGGAAGAGCTTCGGGTGATAATAGAAAATAATTTAATAGTTTTACCTAAAACTGTCGCTGGAAGTTTTTAGTTGGAAGAAACTTCTCAAGTACAAAAATATCCCAATGATATATTTTAATGCACAAATTAAAAATTCACACATTCTTGTTGACAATTCACTTATTAACAAGACACATTTTGACATATTGATAAAATGAAAGCATTTCCCCCAGCTGAAGTAACTGAAATATTGTATCAATATTTTCCAAAATAATTCCACCAAATTTTGGATATGTTTTAACGGCCTGAATAAAAAGGTGTTTAAAAAGTCGTTTCTGCAGAAATCCATCTTTTCCATTATTTTATTTAAAAAACAAATGTATGACACATTTTTCATTATTACCATTGTGTTCCTTGTCATTTTCTCTACAGGACTGTTTTTTATTCTTTCTACTTTTGGCACGAGATTCTTCTATAAGAATGACATTGTCCATAAGAACCCATCGTGCTTTCACGACGTGAAAATGAGTATAGTAATGTTACTAGTGTTATTTCTGCAGGGACCAAAAGTCAGAAATAGAGGTGGAGTGTAGCGGAACACAGTGTTTGAATTTGGACGAGGGCGTAATAACACTAATGTTTCGTGGTGTGTTCAGCATTTTATTGGCCACCATAAAATCTCATAATTTATATGAATATTTACCACATTACTGTGAAAGTAAACAAATGAATTCTGTTAGTTCTGCAGCAGGTTAGTACGATATTGTGGGGAGTTGCTTGTGTATCTATTTCAATACACAATATTATCAATACAATTTTCATATATCATGGTTCAAGAAAGATAGATGCAAGTAATTCTCCTGAATCTAAGGGTCCTCCTAGAGGTCCTGGAAGAGAACTTCACTGGAAACAACTCTGAATGTTGAATATTGTCCAACCCTGATTTGGAAATTATTATTGGATAAAAATTCTCTTATCCTTGTGAAAATTTTCCCAAGCAATAGGACTTATGTAACAAACCCTTGTGTGGTACCTTATTGAAGCCCTTAGCAAAATTCAAATATACCTACTACGTTCATAGGTTGGTCTAGATTTACTATGTTAGTTCAGACACCCAGTAAAGAGAGTAAGTTGGTCACTACACTGTCCTGATACAAAATCATGCTGTTTCTGTGTAATTATGTCATTCTGTTTAGCATGGTCTCGAATCTTTGCAGCAATTATGGTTTCCATTACCTTGCATACCACACTGGTGAGACTTATGGGCCTGTAGTTCCTTGGATTTTGTTTATCTCCCTTTTCGAAAATAGGAGTAACATAAGCCTATTTCCAGGGGTCAAAAGTGGACCAGGGCCCTGGTAGGATAGGTCTATATCATGAAATGCCAGAGATGCCCCCCTGTACTCTGACAGAACTTTGAGAAGAGCAGTCAAGAGCAAAGTATAGTCAGCAAGCACAGTTTCTCTCCTCCTTGTGGCAGCCCCAGGGTGCTCTCTGAAGTGTAACTCAGATAGTGGCTAATGAGAGAATGGCGAGGTCCAGTCTCCTTGCAAGTCTCCAGTGCCTTAAAATGGGAAAATTGGACTATGAGAAGGAAAACTCTGACAGAAAACCAAAGACAGAAGGAGCTATTCAGGCATAGAGAAGCCAGTTCTTGTAGGGGAGAAAACTGAATAAATCCTGCAGGCAAGAGGCAGCGAGGTCGGCAGCCTCAACCACCATGCTGACCTTTCGCAGCACCTGTAACATGGCCATGGGACATTTTCTGCTCACTGACAAGCAAAGTTGTATTGAGCCAACATGATGACAAACTTTGTCCAAAAATAGTACAACTTTTAATAAGAACATGGAATGTTGGAGGCCTTAACAGCAAAGAATTTGAACATCTGGAGGAGATGATCGAACATCATGGATATAACGAAAAATATACATATTGTCATATGACTTGATTGCGACTTTTGTTTAATGGACATTGTATTGCCCTGAGCGTGCGTTGAGCAGGGAGAGCGCTGTGTGACAGAGGCTGATGCACTGTTACATCCAAAATATCTGTTAAACACGAGTTGCAAAAAAATCAAAATTACTCAAGAAAACGTTTATCTAGCGTATGACAATATGTCTATCAATGGATTTGTCATTTTATGCTCGTCATGATAGACAAAAAATGTGTCAAGTTCCATTAGAAAAATAACCAACAAAGTTACCTCAGTAACTCATAAAATAAAAGTGATAAAATGGAAAGGATTACATACACCAATTAGCCCCATTTCCTCGTGCACTTCCAAGAAAACTGCATTGAAATAACTTCAACCATTCAAAAATTATAGGAGGTGCTCAAGTTCAAGAACTCATCCTGTATATCATGGAGAAGTACAGACCAGAAAAGTGGCAGCAGGAATTGACATTATGAATCAGGAATGGAGAAAAAACATACACAGTTATATATTTGTGTCGGAAAGAATCGTTCCATCAGAATGAAAATAAAAAGGGAGATTTCTAACTATTATTGGAGTGTGTGCACCAGAAGAAGGAAGTGAAACAGAAACCAGCAAATTTTACAAAGAACTACTGAAGGCTATTGTCAAAACAAAACCAAATGATTACTTAGTTTCAAGCAATTACTTCAACGCCAGAGTTCGCTGCAAAACAATGAAGAATGTCATTGCAACTGAAGGCAAACAAACAGAAAATGAAAATGGAGGAGAACTCTGATCTTTTGCAACCTTCAATATTTTAAGAATAACAAATGGTTATTTTCCAAAAGAAAGACCTCCATAAGTACAAGCAGGTTGCCAGACAAGACATCTACTTACTAAATCAAAAGATGGTACCATGGGTCACATATGCAAGAGTTTTTAGTGATTTTGATAGAGTACTGACTACTTTCAAGTATGCACTTTATAATTACCAGAAAGATGTGTTAAAACTCCAAAATGGTAATCTAGTATGGTATAGTAGTGCTTGTAAAACGTTTAAAGTGCACTTGCTAAAAGACAAAGGGATCCGAACAAGATTAACTCAGTATTTATTGCAGAAAATATTAAACGAAAATATTGATGAGGAATGGAATAATATTAAATATTGTGTTACAAAAGCTGCATGGGAAAGTTTAGGTACAAGGAACTACAGGTTTGAAAATCTGGAATGAAGAAATTGAAACAGTTATAAAAGAAAAGAAGAACGCCTCCCAATGATTCTTCCAAAGTAAGCCTGAAGAAGATAAAATAGAATACTATAGGAAACAAAATCTAGCAAAAAAGAGAGTCCTACAAACCCAACAACAATACTGAGAAAATTTGTCTCCAACTTGGAACAAGACACACATGGAAGACAGTGGTCAGCGTACAAAATTTTAGATTAAAATATTAATTTTTTTAATAGAATGAGAGAGCATACTTCTGAATCAATATAAAAGAGGAAGAATGGAAAGAATGTATTTAAAATCTATGGTAAAATGATATGCCCACAAAGAAAAACCAGACAAGAAAATTGAAACCGACCTGTTAACAATTGGCGAGCTAGAGGTAGGGCTTGCAACAATGAAATGTAGAAAAGCTTGCAGGCCGGATGAAGTAAATTTAGAGCTGTTTAACCCTGCAGCGTTTCTCTTCTTAACCCTTCAGCAACCCTTTCTCTTCTAAACGCGGTATGCCATCCCTGGATGGCATGGATTTTCCTTTCCATTCATGGTAAGCCATCTCAGAATGGAAGGGACATTTACCTGTTTCTCCTCTGATTTGCGGTGTGCCGTCTACAGAAGCTGGTAGCTTGTCGGTGCCGTGCACAGGCACTGGCTATGTGTTATGGCGAATTTTCTGTTTCATTCTGAGTGATTTTCCATACAAATAATTTAATATCGATTAAAGTGTTTCTATTTCTGTTTTTATGAAAACAATTAATTTACAATACTTTGTCTTCTATGAACTTTGTATCACATTAAATTATTGCGACTGTCAGACGTACATGGTATGCATTATTTTATTATCTGAAATTATTTGTTGATACAAGTGTGTGTCGTATTTATACTAAATTATTGTCATTATTTTATTCGTCATAATTTTATTATTGATATTATCATTATTATTATTAGTATTATTGGTGTGAAGTGATGCATTCTCAGGGTAGAGCACTCAGAAACGCTACGCGGCCTGAGCTGAGATGCTCCCACAGCAGGCCTCGCCAGATGCGCTCTGGCTACCTGCACCCGCAGTGCCGCTGACCGCACCTTTCACTTAAAGCCACCTTCAAATGCTACCGCGCACACCCTCGCCACCGCGTTGAAGGGTTAAGTATGGGGATACCCTTGATAAATTTCGACTCCTGTACCTTTTAAATATGTGATGGTCAAAACAATCTATCATTACAGCAGAAGCAAGAAATGGTTAGTCCTGTCTACAAAAAAGACAGAAATAATTGCTCTAATTATAGTTATTAGCTTGTTAAACACTAGCTATAAAATACATATATGCAAAGATAATAACGAGTGTGCAAGCAATAGTCGAGCAAATACTTCTAGAGCAACAGGATGGTTTTAGGAAGGGAAGGTCCTGTATAGACGGAGTGTTCACTCTCAAACAAATTGAGAAATGCTGAGAAATAAACATAGAAATACACCTTTTATTTATAGACTTAAAAAAGGCATTTAACAGAGTAATAAGGCATACACTCAGTACAAGCATGGAAAAGAAAGGATTACTCAGAAATCTAATTGAGGTAATAAAAAGCATGTATGATGAAACTCATATATGTGAATCTTCCAAATACAAAGAGAAGGGAGTATTTTATAATAAATAAAGGGGTTAGACAAGGGTTCTCACTATCACCTACATTGTTTAATATATATCAACACACTTCTCTCAGAATGGAAGAATGATGTAAACAATGAAGGAATTTCAATAGGAAATGATACTAAAATCAACACATTTCTGTTTGCAGATAATCTAGTTTTGGTCACTAACTGTGAAAATGACCTCCAAAGTCAACATGTAAATTATAAAAGAGGGCAATAGAAAATAATTGTAAAATCTCAGGTAACAGAATTAAGGCTGTGACTTTCAGAGGTAAATATCCCACATCAACAAAAATAATAAACAATATCACAGTCGAACAAGTACCCAATAATTAGGATAATTATCCAATATCAATTTATAATTATATTATATACTATATAATATATTATATATATAATTATTCAAATTAGAACTTCCAATAATGAGGATGCAACATAACATATCTTAATGACATTGATGTGCATCAAAAATTATCAACATTTCAGGCTATCTGTAGCACTATCAAAAGAACATTGGAAAAGAAGGCACGAAAAGTAACTGAACTCAAGCTTTATAGAACAGTGTCCACACCTTCTCTCCTGTATGCATGTGAAACATGGGTAACAACATCTAGGGAAAACAGAAGAATAAACGCAGAAGAAATGTGATTCCTGAGGAATATGAAGGGCTGCACATTAACGAACCATATTGGAAATGAGGATATAAGAAAAGAATTGGAATTACTAGCTTACAAGAAAAGATCATTGTCTATAGAAAAAACTGGATAGCCCATTTACAAAGAATGAACAATGAGAGATTGCCCAAGCAGGCCTATTATCTCCCAAAACGAAAAAGGGAAGTAGGAAGACCAAAGAAGACATGCGTATTCTCTAGACAGCTTTACTGGAACAGGCTAGATTAGCTTAAAATCCCTGCTGCAGCTGCTGCAGCTGCTGCTGCTGCTGCTGCTGCTGCTGCTGCTGCTGCTGCTGATGGCGAAGGCGAGGACGAGGACGATGATGACAGACGAGGACGATCCTCTTTCCAGATATTGGGTAGTGTGTAGAGATTGTTTATAGATAATGTATGGCAAAGGGGCTAACAGTCTAGCATAATTTTTTAGAAAAATTGGTGTGATTCCATCGGGGAGTAATGAGATCATTTGTGAAGATTAAATGTAGAATTACAGGGGTTTCTATATCGAGTGGGTTTGGATGAACTTTGAATTACAATAGCACTGTAAGAATTGTTTCTTAACTACTGTACCCAGAGAAGCTCCATACTACGTGAGTCCATCACTACATGACTCTGAATTAAAATTCATAATATTTGATAAACTGAGTGATGATCTCGTGGAATTTACATACAAATAAATGTAAGTCCAAAAATATTTAGGATCCCTTAAACTTGAATTTCCAATATCAATAACATGATATCTTGTAATCCCTTCTTGCTAGTGTTTTACATTCTTGGTTTATTTTAGGTAAGTGATAATAAGAATCATGGCTTTTTAATTTAGAATTATGGCTTTTTAATTTAGAATTATGGCTTCTGTACTCTTTATGGATTCTCTGTTCATTTAAGATTGTATTCTTCAGTTCAACTCAAGTACTATCTGTCCTGGCAGGGCCCTGGGGTTCATGTGAGCAGCTGCGGCCATGCCATGCATCGCAACTGCTATATGAAGTGCTTAGATGAGGGTGTGCGCCAGCTCCGACGCCGTCCCGCCCCCTGGGAACAGCCCCGCCCGAAGCCTGTGGTGTTAAACCGCTTCTACTGCCCGCTCTGCCATTTCCCCAGCACGACAGTGATGCCCCTAGTTCCACCTCTTGTCACTCTACATCCCACTGTCAAGCGTGCGCAGTATCTGGGCTTCGTAGATTGGGTGGAGGGACTGCATATCACCCTGAGATTGAGCCACATCGAGAGGCCTCGCCCTGTGGGTAAGTTTGAGATTCAAAAGTTGTATTTGTGGGTTGCAGGCATGAATAGCACCCATTTTATATTGTCAGAAGAGCTTCCTCATCATAATTACACTGTTGAGGTCTCAAAAACAAACTCCTATATTTTATTGTCTCATAAGTGACTAATAAAAATGTTTCCTATAAAAATCAAGAATTCACTAAGATTCTTTTTATTTTCTCACCCTTATGAAGGGATTTCTTAAGAAGAGAAACTTACATAATTTATGTAATCATCCGCCACAAAACGGCAGAATAACTCTCATTGTCAACCCTGGTAACAAAAAAGTGGTTAAATCTAGTTGCAAAATATAGTTCCTCTAACACATGGTGTAGCCAGAATCCATATTTTGTGGGTTCTTGTTACCAAAAAATTGATGGATGACAAAATGTCTGTGTGTCTTGTCTCGGACTGACTGGCTGTGTCTCTCTGTCTCGGACTCTCACTCTCTCTCTCTCTCTCTCTCTCTCTCTCTCTCTCTCTCTCTCTCTCTCTCTCTCTCTCTCTCTCTCCCCCCCCTCTCTCTCCCCTCTATCCCCCTCTCCCCCTCTCCCCTCTCTCTCCCCCTCTCCCTCCCCTCTCTCCCTCCCTCTCCCCCTCTCTCCCCTCTCTCTCCTCTCTCTCTCTCTCTCTCTCTCTCGTTCGTTGGAATCGCAGATTATTTTGAAAATTTGCAAAAGTGCAATGTTTTGGAATGTCTTTGTACAACTAATATTGAAGAGATTTTTTTCTTTAATGAAATCTGTTCCTTAAAATATATCTTTAACCCATTAAGGACCAAGCATTGAAATAATATTTGTTTAATAATACATATTTAAATATTCCACTAGAAAGGAAAAACACTTTTTTTTTAACTAATAGACAGTGTGCAACAAAATGTTACGCATACACCAATGTTTGGGACAATAGAGATACTGAAAACAGGTTTGAATGAAGATAAACATTTCATTTTTAACATTTGTAAATTGAAGTGCTTTTGCACAATCAACACCTCCTTCCGTCTTTGTTTTCTGCCTTTGTAATCACGTGCTCTACTTCATGATTGGTTGATGATTCCAGACGCATCAACTGTTAAGTTTGTTAATCCCAAGTGTAGTGCATGTATTTTTATCGCAAGAAGTGGCAATGATCTTTCCCTGCTGGCTGGTGGGATCTCGTGCCGATGATCAATTGGCTTGCAGTGTTTTTCCTCAACCAAATATCTTCCAGTAGCAGGGCACCGCCTCTCCCAGGACAATCTCTAAGTTCCTGACTGGTCTTCTAGCATATGTTGTAATGTGGTGCACATAAGAGTAAGTGTGTGTATATGTAAGGGATGAGGATGGGACAAGGACGAGGAAGGATAGATAGTGGTCTGTAGCCTGTTTATTAGGGTGCTGCTCCGACATTTGCTGGGTATGAATCGGAGAAACAAGGAAAAGTACCAATGATAGCAGTTGGCCTCTAGATTTCTCGCTGAGATGGCAACTGAGCTCGACCTAGTTGTGTAGTTATTGTCAAAAATCCTGCCATCATCAGAACTCAAACACAAAGACCTTCCAGTCAGAGGCAGTGCAGTGACATCAATTGATGCCCTGAGCCACCTATGTTAGTATGCGTACATCATCGTAACATACTTCTTTACATAGGGATTTGTTTGTGGGTCAACCAAAGTGGGATGTTTCACTTTCCTGTGTATTCATTGATTCGTTATTGCATTCACTTTCTGTTCACTGTTCTGTCTTCAGATTTCATTAGGGTCATGGCTAAGTAAGAATGAAATTCTAGTTTTGACAGCTTTTCTTTATTTGCAATATTATATATTTTCCATGAGTTGACAATGAAGTTTTCTTCTTCTTCTTCTTCTTCTTCTTCTTCTTCTACAATTTCTTCTACTTATTTTTCTCCTACTTCTTCTCCTACTTCTACTTCTTCTACTATAACTACTACTTCTACATCTTCCATGTCTTCTACTTCTTGTTCTTCTACCACTGCTTTCTTCTTCTTCTTCTTCTTCTTCTACTTCTTCTACTTCTTCCTCCAGAAGATCAACTATATTTTCATCCGTCTTTTCATCAATAGGAGGTATGAACACAGCATTAATCTTATTTGCAGTGGTAAGGTCGACATCTTCCTCCAATACCGCAATGAGATCAACAGTTGATAGGGGGCCTTTATTTTCATCATTCCCAAAATAAGAATTATTTTTATAGAAGATATATACTGTTGAAGCATTGTTTAAGACACTATTTTTGAAATGAGATAAATATATAAGGAATGGAATTATGAAGCAGTAGTTACATGTCTAGTCCTCAATGCTTACATTCCAATTGCGTTTGCTCTCTCGTGTTAAGACATATACTCACCAATCCCAAAGTTGTGTTAACGCAACATTATTGTAAATTATCAATAATAAGTAATGTAAGGACTTCTGTAATTGAATAACTGTGTAAACTTCTGAAAATTCTAAAACAATGAAAGAAGGTTCAAGCAAGTTTGTTGAGTAATATTTAGTGAAAAAACTGTTTTGTAATAATTAAATTAAAAATTGAATATTGATAATCCATTCCATTACCTCCAAGTTTCAAAATTCATTGAAGCCAAGTTTATGCTCGAATGTGAATAAAAATATAAAAAACCAATTAAATAGTGTTTCTTCTTAGTGCAGTAGTGATACAGAACAAATTTATATCGAATCATTTTATCTAAAAAAAGAATGTATATATTAAAAAAGTGTGTTAACGCAACATGGGTATTTAATAGACATTATTAAATAAGTTGATGTTAAATTTTTTTAAAAATTAGTAGTTTTCGTGTAATTTTGCGTGAAATACATACATACATTTATTTGAACTGCAATTGGGTATGACCCGGTGGCAGTTAATTAACAATAATTACAATAATAATAACACTTAACATTAATAATAACAACAATATTAATAATAATAATATCAATAATAATAACAATATTAATAATAATATCAATAATAATAACAATATTAATAATAATATCAATAATAATAACAATATTAATAATAATAACAATAATAATAATAAAGGAGTACAATACAAGCCGAACCTGCAATAATCATACTATCACTAATATTAAGTATTATAACAAATATTTCAACTCGTATGATATATAATAATTATAATTATATGTCGGTGATGCTAAAATTTAATACAAGCTACATAAATATTGGCTAAATTTATTGTTTTTAATTCATTGATCGCGTTCACTACAATTAACTGCACGACACTGCACTACACAACACTACACAACACTACACTACACTACACTACACTACACTACACTACACAACACTACACTACACTACACTACACTACACTACACTACACTACACTACACTACACTACACTACACTACACTACACTACACTACACTACACTACAAAGGGTACAATACAAACCGGACCTGCAATGATCGTACTATCACTAATATTAAGAGGTAATCATAACAAATGTTTCAACTCGTATGATATATAATAATTATAATTATATGTCGGTGATGCTACTAATACAAACTACATAAATATTGGCTAAATTTATTGTTTTTAATTCATTGATCGCGTTCACTACAATTAACTGCACGTGCTGCTACTGGCACTACCTGGCTTACTACACAACTTGCTACACTACACAACTGCTACACTACACTACACTACACTACACTACACTACACTACACTACACTACACTACACTACACTGTTTTTGCTGAGTTGAGGACACCAGCACTTCATCTTCTTCACCGCACTTCACCGCACTTCACCGCACTTCACCGCACTTACTCATTTAATGTCTATTACTATCATATTGTTCTAACTTATTTCTAAAACTTCGAACACTTAGAGGAAAAGCTTTGAAAATTGTTGCGGGTAAACTGTTCCAATCTTTAATTGTTCTGTTACAAAAGGAAAATTTCCCAAGATCTGAATTTTGTTTCCTTGTTCGAATTTTGTGAGTGTGATCGCTTCGGCCGAAATAATTTGGTTTTTCTAGTTTAACCTGAATTTCCTTCCAAGCTGTTTGACCTACGTACGATTTATAAAGAGCGCAAAGCCTCGCCCTTGTTCTTCTCATTTCTAGAGGTTCCCATGCCTTTATTATCGCGTTAGTTCTATAGGTAAACTTATTCGCTTTTCTCTGTATTCTATCTAGATTTTTCCGGTGCGACTTTCTGTATGGATCCCAACATGCCACTCTGTATTCCAAGAGAGGGCGAACCAGCGAAAAATATGCTAATTCTTTTGCGTTTGCAGAGCATTTCTTTAGAATTCGCATTACAAAATGCAAAGACTTCCACGTTTTCCTAACTACCTGATTTATATGCTTCTCCCACCCTAATTTACTATCTATATGAATGCCTAAATACTTGCATGATGAGACTCTTGGGATGATGACCTCACCTAAACGATAGTCTGGTTCCTCATAATTTCGTCCCTGCCCGAACGTTATTGTTTTGCTTTTCGATCCGTTAATTCCCATGTTATTTTTTTCAGCCCAATCACGTAAATGTTCTAAATCCTGCTGTAATATTTGTTCGTCAGCGCTACTTTTGATTTTTCGGTATATAACACAATCGTCTGCAAATAAACGCACCTTTGATTGTATGTTAACATGGAGAACATTTACGTACGCTAAGAAAAGTAATGGCAATAAAATACAGGCAATAAAAAACATTTTTTTCTAAAAACGCTCCAAATTTTTTCTTTAAATTTTTTCCTCAGATAGAAGAAGGGATGCTGAAAAGAATGGCCCAGGAGTCATTTTAGTTGTTCTCTCTGAAATGTCAGAAATTGCAAATTTCGAAATATGCGAGAAAGTATATGCTGTTGTAAACACAACTAGTTTCTATTGTTGGGACAGGGAGCGATAGCTCAGTACATCACTTGATGTCACCGCAGCGCCTCTGACTGGGAGGTCCTAGGTTCGAGTCCTGGCAGAAGCAGGATTTTCGGCACTAGTTTTTCAGCCAGGACCAATTCAGTCACTATCTGGAGAAGAATTCTAGCGGCCGGCTGCTCTGATCTGTAGTTTTCTGTGGTTTCTCCAATCAACACCAAGCGAATGCCAGAGCAGTACTCTAACAAATGGGCCACGGACCGCACGCAATCTTTCCTTCCACTTCCTTGTCCTATCCTCTCCCCTCACACACACACACACACACACACACACTAACATGCACTACACTACCATATATTCTGGGAGACCTGTTGGGAGCTTAGAGCTTATCCTGGCTGGGGTGGTGCCCCACTGGTGGGAGAGTCCTGGTTAAGGGGAAACCCCGCTAGTCTACGATAGGTCGGTGCTGGATCTCGCCATCCAGCGGGGGAAGATAACTGGCATCTCCCGAGGGAAAAAAAACATGCACTACACTTATGGGACTAATGACCTTGATAGTTGACATGCCTGGAATCACTAACCAACCAACCAAATCTATTGTTGGAAGAGAAACTGATTTTTTATTTTAATAATAATAGTTTAACGAGACTTTATTCAAACTTTGAAATCAAACATGCATCAAAAGTAGAACAAATACACAATATACTGCTGGCTCCTTGTGTATGTTTCATTTATTAATAGTTTAACCCTTGTCTGAAATGTTTGACATTTGTGATGCTTATGTAGCACATTTATATAACTTTTGTAATGTTTGTTTTTGTAGTACGTTTCTTTGGTTCACGGAGCACTAAAACAAGGAAATCTGGTAGGGGCAAATCAGCCTCTGCAGCTTCCACTTCCCGTACTACTTTGGGACGTGGCCAGAATGCCCTTAAGTTCAACAGATGCAGCCTTGAACAGGTTATAGCAGAAATGGGCTGCAATGGAGAGAGATTTGCATGGCTCTTTCCAAGCACACTTACTCCTGCTGCAATAGTGCTGTCCAAGAACCTGCGTAATATGGTTGATGCCTTCTCACTGGTAACTATACTTTTATAAAACATAATTTATTGTAATTTTAATATTAGTTTAAACCTGTAAGAAGGCTTGCATCTATTATTATTCTGCAGTCGCTTTACTTATCATTTATACTGTGCATATTTTGTAATAGTATAAACCATGATATCGGATATGAATAAATCACTTAGTATAACATTAGTGTTGGTTGTGTGTGTGTGAGCGCGGGTATGGGAGTGTGTTTATAGGGACTCATATACACAGTGAAAGAACTCTTTAATGAGGGAACAATTTCATTTCAACAAAATTTGGTATACATTATTATTACCACGAGGAAAAGAATACTAAGGAAAGACTTCTTGAGGTGTGCAAAGGAAGTGAGGAACATTCACAACTAGAAATATTATGCAACCCACAAGGCATATATCCTATTGTAAGCAAACTGAGCAGGTAGAGTGGCTGAGAAAGGCAGGTCTATTTAACAGTTGATTGTGATAAATACCTCCAATTTTCAAGGTGATAAAATTACCTATTGTATTATAAAAATTTGTGATGTTGTTGTGATATTTTTGTAAATGTAGCACTAAGCAAGCTACAGCCACAAAAACAGAACAGAACAAAAAATCTATAGTTTGAAGATTGGTTTGTGGTTGTGAGACCTGCTAGACACATGGTAACTGTGGCCTGCTCCTTGTGCATATTATATTTTAATTTTTAGCATTTGCGACTCACCGTGTTGGGCGCTTGGATTTTTATGAATCTTCTTGGGTAGTAGTGTAAATTCTAAATTGTAAATACTCAAATTAGAAGAAATCATTGGCAAAAATATTATGTGATGACGTCTCCTTTTGGCTGTTAGGTGGACATGAGCAAGGGCTGGAGGAAACCGCGGACTGTTGCGACTTTAAACGCCGAGTATAATCTTGGTTAACCCAGACCGTTGCCAGCAGGGCTTAACCTGCAGATGTGTGAAAACAGAATTCCAAGATTCCATTGACTGGGCACTGGATACCAAATAGTGTGATATTTATTCTATTTATATACACTCCATTATACAAATATGTAATATTGTTTGATATGTAATTAACAAACATCTACCATAGTGTCATATGACTGGTATCATTGGTTTCATGCATTATTAATAAGATAATATATAAATGAAAAAGTGTTGTCAAAATTGAAGTTTTTTTTGACATTTAGAAGAATCATTTGTTTCTTGGTGGGCCTTTTCAATTCCAGTGGTTTGGAAATTTCTACCAATGATCAATACCTGTTCAAAAGAAGCTGCCATTGACAATGGATGCCACTGAAATTACCTTATATACCAGCACTTTACAAATCTTTTGAGAAGTTAACTTATAAATTGTAATTTGAATGCAAATTAATATATTTGAAGATTTCCTATCATTAAATTGTTTCTAACCAGATGAAAATGTGAGGAGTGTGAAATTGTCACTGAAATGAGAAAGCGACTGAAGTGCAGCAGACCCATATATTGCATTCAATCTGGTTCCCCATCAACTAATCTGTAAGCTGATTTTCACTCTTGAACTGGTGCTGCTGTCATTGGACTGCGTTGACCCTTCAGCTCGAGAGAAGCGTCTGCTCACAGCACAGCTTCCAACTCCCGATTCTGCCTACCTAATGGCTGATGGTGACTGTATGAAACAGTTTCTCGTTTATGACTTTTGTTTTCTAATTGTGAAAAGCACTTAAGAATTTCATTATATGCATTTTCCATTTTGCACTATCTGCTGGTAAAGTCTCATAAAAATCAAAGTCAGTCATAACGAGTGTTGCATGTTAGTGAATGCTTGTTTTCATCAGTTTTATAGAACTATTATGTTCAGCATTATAGTGTTTAGTTTGGGCATATATAATTACATTATGCTTACTTTACTGCCGCCCTAACATTGGTAATTGTCCATGCTGTAGTGTCATACTTATGCGTTAAATGTGGTGCTATAATAATCTTCATGGAGGCTACTGTTTAAATGCCAAAAGAATTTATCAGAAGGTGGAATTATTGTGAAAAAGAAAGAGATTCTAGGTTTCAAAATCCATAATAAACAAAGCAACAGTTACTGGAAAGATTGGAGCAACTTACTGTTGATAGTGATTGTCAGGAAAGTCATGATAGTAAATATTACTGCGTTATTCTGTTAGAAATTCTGACAGTGTTTCATTATAGGTGAAGTTGAGGAACTACTAAAGCACTAGCTTTTATCGAAACATTTATTTCTAGAAGAGAGAGTTCAGTCCCATTAATCTAATACATTCAAATATGATCCAGAAGGTAACTTTTCCTTTGTGCTTTTAGTGGATGTGATACATTCACCCTGTGTGGACTAGGGGAAGGAAATATTCTGCAGTTCTTATCAGAAACTGTGTGATTTGTCTGAAATATTCAATAGTTGACAAAAGCTACAGCAGAACATACTGCTGAAACAGGGGAAATGTTTTTGTGGATTTGTACTGTAAAGAGATAATGAAGGAACCGAACAATCTCTGCTACTGTTAATTTCAGCTACAAGTAATCCCTAAGTTGGTGATAAACTTGAGTATCACCTTGCCAGAAATCCATTTATGTATGACACAGCCCACTAACATGGATTTAACCAGATTCATTGGCTCAGGGCATCAATTGATGCCACTCCAGATCCTCAGACCGGGAGGTCCTAGTGTTAAGAGTCCCAACAGTGACAGGTTTTTCAATCCTAGGTAGAATACAGCCGGTGAGTCTTGTCTCGAGGAGTGGTCAGCTGCTCTGATTGGTAGTTTCCCATGGTTTCTCCAATCGACACCAGGTGAATGCCGGGGCAGTACCCTAACAAACGGGTCATAGACCGCCTGTGATGTTTCTTTCCTCTTCCTTGTCCTATTCTCATCCCTTACTTACACACCACTCTTTCACTTACATGGAGTACACTACCACTCATGTTGGGGAGTCCAGATGGGAGCTTATAGCTTATCTCTGCTGGGGCGGTGCCCTGCTGGTGGAAGGTGGGGAAAACCTCGCAAGCCAGCATGTTGGTCGGCGCTGGATTCCACATCCAGCGGGGGATGATGACTGCCTCCTCCAGCGATAAAAACTTGCATTACATTTATGGGACTAATGACCTTAGTATTTTGCAAGCTTGGAAACACTAATCAATCAATCGATCAACATGGCTTTTGGCATCTACTGTCAATGAAGTTTGGGAAGGCAAAACATTTATTTATTTATTTATTTATTGACAATACGGACTATTGTCTAAGTACAAAATAATTAAAATTATTAAAAAATGGTTCCTCTTTTAATTTAAGACATTCAGGTTTATTTCTTCATTATACGTAACTGTGATTTATTACATTTTTAGTTGGTGTTGGCGATGTTTTGGCTAATATCTTGTAGCCATCTTCAGACCTCTGGTTAAAAAAACAAAATAAAAAAAAAAAACAATGTTTTTTAATACTGGATTCTTACTGCCGTCTAAAAGATAAGCTCTGCTTCACAATAGCGGATAATACAGAGAATTACTTGAAATTACAATTAACTCCAAATCAAAAGTCATAAATTAACGTTTGTATCATATGTATTACATTTTTGTATATAACTCGACAAAAGCTTACCTTGTTTTTAATGAAGTTGAAATGCAAATTAATAACTGGACTAAATATTTACATTATTTACAATAGCATTAAGAATACTGGGAGAGGGTGCATTTCTAGCTGCTCTTTTCTGTTAAAAGTCTGTGTGAGAACTGGAGATGATTATTAGCAATGTATTTTAACCATCAAGGTACAGTTAGTGGGAAAGGGAGAAACAAATGAAGAAAATTAATTTTGATTTTCAATGTTAAAATGTAATAGTAAGTTGTCATAAATTCCAGTGAAGGAATTGGATTCTATCATGGTTTTGAAGGTTTGATTTAGTTTTATATGCAACGACTCTTACACAATTCTTGCACCCTTCCATGGTTCTTGGTCTAGAATCATTACTTGTTCGAAATCCATGATGTAATGAACCTTGTAAGTAACCGTGTAAAGATAAAGATGGAGTGAATAGAAAGATGATTTTTAAGGAACAAGAAAATAGTGAGAGCTCAGGCATAAAGATTTAATTTTCTCATGTAGACAATTTTCTTCCCAATAAGTCAATTAGTGAATTTATTGTGACTGAATAGTAAAAACGAGTTAAAAAAGAACATTTTCATGATGCCTGTGTAAAATTTGGGAGTTGCCTTCTATTGAGTATCATCTTATAAATGGATAAATGTGGTATTTTTCTTATTCTTCTTTCTTTTTGTGTCAACTTTGACAGATTTATTGTGAAAACAAGTAATAAAGTATGTATTGTAATTTCTTCTAAGTGATTTGGAATTTTTCTTCTGTTCTAGGTAATATGTTCTAAAGGACTGGGCAATCCTGTGGTGGTAACTGACCGAATAGTGCCACTAATGGTGGCCAAGTCGTGTGCTTACACAATCCTTGCTCTGGAAAACATACTCCGTGCTGAAAGGCGACCTCTTGTGGGCGACTTGCCTAAACATCAAGAGATGTGCTGTGATGGATTTGTGCGTCTTCTAAGTATTCTAGGCAGCTCTTCTACTAAACCTCAACATTTTGGAAACAATGCCTTATTAATGTTGAAATACATTTTGGAGGCTCCTTCTGATGGACCATGCTTGTTTGAGTGGGATCCATTTGGAATGCTTGTTACTTTGAGTAGCTGTATGCAAGCTCTCTTCCTGACTGACACACTTCCACCAGTCCCTACAGGTGATCTTCAGTCCCATTACCTCCTGTCATTGCTTTTTATTGCAAACTGTGTGAAGGCAATGCTTACTTTTGATTCCTCTAATCTTCAAGAGGCAATCAGTGTACAAAATGGTGAACATGAAAGGGCTCTTAAACCATTAATTATTTTAATGAAAACAGCCTTGACTGCTACAGGGATTGCTCCATATCGATTTAAAGTGCCTTCAGGGCGCCAGTTGTTATCACACATATACACTGCATCCTTACCTTTCTTGCGCTGTAGTGCCTTGTTCTTTCACTTCCTGACAGGTGTTCCAGTTCCTGTTGCTTTGACAGAAAATCAGGTTAGTGCACATGAAACTCAGTTCAGTGAATTGTGTGCATACTTGGATTTGCCTGTAAGGGTTTGTGATCTTCTGGGCATGTCTGTTGCCCGTGAACTAGCCCAAACATGGTGTAAGCACCCACGTGTCAAAGAATTTCTGATGGTAGACCGCTATAAATCCATAATGCGTTTACCTGCTCCTGTTAAACAACTTGTGCCCTTGCCCACCAAATTCAGAGACCTTGTTGCATATGTAGCATGGTTTGAATGCCCAGTTGTAGACCGTGAAGGTACATTCTGTCCCACTGTCTGCCTGGTATGTCAAGAGATTTTATGCCTGAAGTGCCGTGGGAATCATGATCGTCCCAAAGCACCGCTGAGGGAAGGTCCAGGAGCATGCACACTACATGCTCGGAATTGTGGTGCAGGACTTGGCTTGTTTCTGCGTGTGCCTAAATGCGATGTGATGGTGCTAGATGCATCAGGCCAAGGCTGCTTTCTGGCTGCTCCATATGTAGATAAGCATGGGGAAACTGATCCTGGGCTTCTACGAGGCCATCCCCTTCTCCTGTGTCAAAAAAGTTATCAAGAGTTAACATACATGTGGTTGAACCACAGCTTGCATAAGAAAATAGCAGAAGAAACAGAAAGAACTGGTAAATATGCATGGCATCACATGTAGTTGTTTTTGAGTTATTCTTTCTCAACAGCCTTTGTATAGCTGTTTTCATCAATAAATGTTGAACATAAGAAATTTTTTCTTAATATTATACTAATTGATGGGAAGTTATGAAAATGTTGTTTCTTGGGGTATAGTATATTTTGATGGTTTCTTGCTGGATAAATTACTTGCCCTTAATTTATAATTGTATTTGTGATTTTTGTCAGTTGTGTTCATATTAATTGTTAATCTATTTAATTCTGTATTTGTAATGTTAATCAATAATATCCAAGTGATTATTTAGTATTGGAATCTCCAATAGGGTTTGAAGTAAACATTCAGAAATTTCTACCGATAGTTTTTTCTGGACCATGGAGAAAAAGATGCAGGATAAACCGCTTTCAGTCCATTTCCAATGCCTATTGGGTAAGTTTCAATTTCACAAGGATCATTCTTTGTATATTGACCTTTTCAATTTGGCCCAGACCTTTTTTTCTATATAAAATAGTTTTTGGAAAATGTCCATGCTCCATCTTGACCCAGTTCTGCTACAGAACCACCTCTTGTATCTTTATACTCATTCAGCATAGATGAGTCATCAAATTTCAAATTTCTTGACCCAGTTCTGCTACAGAACCACCTCTTGTATCTTTATACTCATTCAGCATAGATGAGTCATCAAATTTCAATTGCTTGCCAAACATTCAAACTAAAATGTTTACTTTGTTGTGTGATTATGTCAAAAGTCTAGGTTAACTGCCGAATATACAATCAATCAATTAATTACCAGAAAATTGCAAAAGAGCTGATTTTTTCTGCAAATTATATGTAGTTCAAAAATTAAAGTACTATTAAATTGGGAGGGGAAAAATTTAAGTTATATCCAAACTCCAGTAATTTGAAGCTTCAATGTGATTGTGCTCAAGACTTTTTTAGCTCAGATTTAATTTGTTGGGTAATTAACAGAATTTGGGAAAATGACAGTGTAACTCTAAAATGCAATTTCCACATAACCTAACAACCAATTTGGTGATTCCAAAGCATATCTAGTTACAAGCAGAGTAAGATGAGCATGAGTTCAACGACATTACGTTAAGTAGTCCTTACACTTACAGGACCAACTGTAGTACAAAACTTACAAAATATAGAATTCGATAGGGATTGAAGATGTGTTTAACATTTTGATAATACATCTTTAATAGCAATTTTAAACATTTCCAGGGAGTAACTTCTCTATATCTTCTACCATTGCTCTTGAAAATCCTGTTTTAGTCTTAACCATCTCTTCTGCAAAGATATTCGATGAGATGGCCATGATTTTATTATGCACTCTGCAAGACAATGTTTTTCATTTAGACTGCCAACTTGAGTATATAATTAGTATTGATTTTCATTATAAAATCCACACAATTGTGGATTCTCAGTTCAAAATTGTTTGTTCTAACTGTCTGAACCCCCTCAAAGCCTGTTTAAAATTGTATGTGCTGTCATGTGATGAACAATTGTTTGCAACAATGTCTGCATCCCTCCTATTTTTGTGCAGACTTCATGTGCTCAAAATGCTGAAAACTAAAACAATACTAAAATCTCCACCCGCAAACCATAAGGATGCAAGAAAACAATCTGCATTAAAGGTAGCAAGATTATATAAGGAACATTGGACACTGCACTATGACACTGCTTTGATAGACAAGTGGACAGTGCACTGCCCATAACTGGATCGTTGCTCTAGCGCTATATCTATATCAACTAATATTTCAATATAATTTATTGTTGTATTGTTTCTTTAAAATGTACGATTTCAATTCAAAGAAGAGTTGTCATCATACTACAGTTATAACAGTCTTATTTTAATCAATAAAAAGAAAAAAGATTTGACCCAAATTTAAAAGGGATTGTTGGATTATGAAGGTAAATAACTGAACCCATTTTCTATTTTCACTCTTTTAATAACACAAGTACTACAACTTGGTGCAACTTGTCAGTTGCAACATTTCACTGTAACAGGTTCTACAGATTGACACTAAAAAGTTTGTTTCATCTCTCCTCAATGGAACACATCTTACCATCCATCTCTGTAACTACTCTGTGAACTTGCGATTCCCCCTTAAGGTATGCCAACTCAACCAATCTGTATGCTTTTAACTGACATACTTTTAGTAAACACATCTGCTTCATAATTTGAGAATTCAAGACATTTAAAGATGCTCTTTACGACACCCTTCTCTGCTTGCTCTCTTGTTACATGATATGCCATATCTATGTATGTTGTTGACATTGGACCCTTGTTCATAGGAAACTTTGATTGCTGCTCTGTTACCACACTGATTACTATTTGCTCATTTACCTTACTAAATTGAAACATATCTTTCTTTTCATTAAAGAATACATTGAAATACTTAGCTTCTTTTACTGTTTTTTCTAATACAATATATTGTATATTCTCTTTCAAATTTGTATATACAATGTATATATACTCTTTCATTATTGATGTGATTTTCTGTTTGATTTCCAAATTTGTGAATTATTTCCATTATTAACTACTGTACATCTACAAATGTGTCTTTCGTCAACATTGCTTCCTCAGTCTGAATCTTTGTAAATTTGTATCATATTCTCTTGCTAAATAGCACATACATAATCTTTTGTACCTGACACATAACATACATTTTTAGCTTCTTGCCAATTGATTCTACCCTGATTAATGTTGAATTCTGACAGTCTTACTATATGATGTAAAATATCAGGTCATGTATTTAATGCTTACTACGTAAGTGATCTTATTAACTGACTATACAGTATATTTTTCGTTTCTACTTTTTCTTCTTCACTCTTTGGACAATCTTTTGTTAAATTGACAATTATATTTAATTTGTTATTACAGACTTCCCTTCTTCCATCCCATATTCTTTTAATAATTTCTGTACACTTATGACAATTCTATTATATTTTCCACTAATTTCATAATGTCATTAAATATTGTTTTCTGTTTTATCTAAAACTCCTGTCTCTCTTGTTCTTTCTTACATCAACAAGTGATGTACATAAAAAATTAGTTCTATATCATTAGTTTCATTCACATAAACCAATAGAAATCTTAGTCTCCTTACCTTTCTGTGGATTTTAGCCTCCTTTACCTGTTCTCTGAAAGAATCTGTCAATTTTATTATTTAAATACTCCTGGATTGCTTTTATACATAGATTAATTTCAATAACTTTACTACTTGGTACTAACATCCCTTCATTCAAAGTTCCATTCAATTAAGTTCTGTTTAGATTTATGTGATAAATGTCCCAATAATGTTACTATCATTAATAACAATAATCTGACACAATGGCAATAAATGCATATGATTCAAAATAATTAATATCCTTGTGCAAATCCTTGAGCCATTAATCCAGCTTTAAATGTATCCAAATTACAACATTGATCTGTTTACTTTTTAAACCCATTTACTTCCTGTGCATTTAATATCAACTGATTTTTCCACAACCTCCTGTTTTAATTTTATCTAAATTAGATAATTCTTCATCCATAGCTTGATTGCACTCATTTGCATCATTTGAACTTAGATCATGAAAACATGTGGGTTCTACAATTTTGGCTTAATTAATTATATAGTATCTAAGTGTTCTTCTAAGTTTCTCTGATGTTTTTTTAATCAACATTTTCTGATTTATCTGTATACAAATCCTAGTCATCTGGATTTACTTTTTTACAATTCATTTTCCTACTGTTGTATTCTGATTTTTTTATACACTCAAAGCCTCACACTGTGGAATTCCATTAGCACATTCCCTGTAACCACACTTCCCACATAATGTGTTAATTTTTTAAATTTCTCCTCCCAATTCTGGTTAATTACTCATTTACACATCCAGGAATATTGCTTAGCATATTTAAAATTTGCCAGTAACATGTTCCAAGATTCATGAGTTTTCCACCATCTTCTTTGTTCATTGTTTCCAGGATACTTCTAAGTACTTAAGGGTAGCAGAAAGTATAGAAAGTTTTTTCTGAGAGTTTCCAAAGTATTTTGGAGGTTTTATTTTTAATCCAGAGTCAGAGTAACGTATTCTACTGTACCTCTGCTATCTTAGTTCTTTGTGTTTTGTTATATTGGGTTGCTGTGGGTTTCTTTGAATTTGATAGAGAGAAGATGCATTTGCATTATTTTTAGTTTTTGTGCATTACTTGCATGTGATATAATTTTTATTCAGTTATTTGCCATTAAATTAGTTTATCTCTTGGGTATTTGTGTGTAAATGAGTTTATATTCCCTATTAGATTGTTGTGATGAAGGAAATGTGAAAATGATAAATTCAGCATTTTTCGATGACATATTTTCCCCACTTACTTTTAAAATTTTTCATCCCTTATAAAATGCACTGATGAGATTCTACTGTATATATCTCTAAGTTCATGTACATTGACTGTTTTTATGATTGGGTCCCACAATTTGTAATCTTTCGTTAAATTAAAATAGCATGCAAATATGTACTCATTAGCTCTTCATTGCAATTTATTCCTACCTTGTTTAGTGTTGTAAACATATGATAGCATAAACTTTGAGACATTTAATGCTATGTTTCGTACGTCTGCACATTCCTTCAGGAACTTCAGTATTATACTGTGACTTGTTAGTTTTTGATAGAGCATGCTACTACATATGCTTCTGCCCTATAACTTTCTGGAAGCTTAACTGATTTTATATCAATGCTCTTACTGAATGTAATAAAATCTGTTTAAGCTTCCTGCCATCCCATTCACCTGTGGTGTTTCCATGATTTTTCTTTCGTTACTTCATTCCTAAATCATCGAACATGTCAATTAGATTATAGAAAAATACCATTCCATTATCTGAATGAAACCTTATGCTCTTTCCTGATTCACATTCTATTCATGTAACATACCTTTGTACATAACCTTCATCAACCTCATCTTTTGACTTTCAACAATAGACTAGATCATCATCATCATCATCATCATCATCATAATCATCATGGGTTGAGCCTATTGGAGCTCTTTGATCCAGTAAATGTGTGCAGTGAAATTTCCTTATACTGTCTTGTTGTAATAAATGGATTTTGAAATGTTTTTTCATGCTGTTATGATTTGTAATTTTTTTTTCCATTTGTCAGAACATTTAGACTGTAGATCTTCAAGAGAAATCATCAGTGAAAGTAACTCGTTCCTACCTATCTAAAATAATTTTTTAGATAGTGTTGAAATGGCAGAATTGATTAGTATATGAGAGTTCTTTTTACAGTTCACTCCATGCTTAATGTTAACTTTGTTCTGATATGTATGAACTTGGATATTATTGAAAATCATGTACAAGATACATTCTGTTATGTTTCAGTAGTTTACTGCGTGGTTGTAGTGGTTTGTAAGAGATTGATCAAGTTGAGAATAATTTCATTTTCTTAATTTGAACTAGTCAGAGTTAACTTATTCCAATTGTAATACAGGAATTAAAGTGTTTCAATAAATATGAATTATAATCTTGTGTTGTGATTGCCCATTCCATATGCTCCATATGATTAAAATAGATCAATGGAAAAGGTGAATAGAATGGATAGGGGAATAAAAATTCCATTCAGATTTTAAAAAAATAATGAAGGTAAGATATATGAGGGAGTATAACTTAAAAATATTTTTGAAGTATTGAAAACAAACACTGGAATGGTGCATAACTCATGAGCTCAAGTTGATAAGTACAACCAATATCACAAAACTCTTTACACAAGTAGTCTGAGAAGCAGATGTTCCAATGAAAGGTCTGTGGGGAGACTTCAATATGTACAGCTAGTGTTAAATTTGGGTTTTCTGGTGTTCCTTTTTCTATAAAATGTGACGTTATAAAATGTTGATATTTTGCACACTTTAAGATACAGCATTTGTCATTATTTTGACATTTTATGGTGCTGTTTATTTTTCTTCTTCAAAATGCATTTTTGGTTCACTTTCGTTCAGCATTTTTGCACAATTTTTTCTATAATTTTTGTTGTTAAGAATATTTCTGATATGAAATGTTTATTTGCCATTATTAAAAAGAATGCATTGTGTAAATTTTATTTAATTGTGAATTAGAGTTTGAAGGAAGTACATTAATCCCAAAATAATTTAATTTTTGAAAACTTCCTATTGAGAGAATATGTATTTGCCTCTACTACATTTCAGCCCTTCTGAACAAAACCTTTCTTCTTGAGAATGGTGCCATGTAATGAATAAATGTAAATCCATAAGACCAATTTCTGAACGTCAATTAGCAACCCATAAACCATAACATGCCAAATTATGAATAAGGTGCCATGTTTGTTTGCAGTGTCAAACTACGTACTATGACATTTAAATGAGAATTCAATAGGTTTACAGGCTCTGAAGAAGAAATTAGTGGTTCTGTAGAATGGCACAGACTCTCGTAGTAAAGTTTTCTAATTTCCACGGTGTGGACTGGCTTTACAGTCTTCACCCATCCTCTTGCCAGCTGCATGTATCGCTGCCCAAAGGACTTTTTTTCAAATTGTGTCAATTTTTTGAATTCCTCATAGCAGAACTGAAATATTACTTTAAGAATATTAGAGAAGAGTAGAACCTCGTGCTAAATAGCTATTTTCATTGAAAAATTTAGAGCCATTTTTCAGAATATGATGTTTATGCTTTACTGTAAATGTGAAATTTAAAGCTGTTTTTCACAGAAATTTTTTAATCTTCCGAAAATCTTGAGTTGAAGTCATTTGAAGCACGGTAAGTCAACAAAGCAATAGTGTTAATGTTTTACTGAAAATGTGCGTTTTAACAGCGTGAGAGATATCTCAAAAAATTATATTTGTGTAATTTAAAAAAAAAAAAAAAAAAAAAAAAACAAAAGAATACCACAAAATGAACTTTGTCATATTAAATAGTGCAATTAGTACTATTCATTTGAAAAGTTTGATGAAAAAATTTGGAGTCATTTGGAGTCATTGGAGTCAGTAAATGGCGTTTGAGTGTTTCTGGATATGCCGAATTTTTTGAGCTCATTTTCACAGAAAACAGTTGTTTTCTAGAAACTTTATATGAAATTACTTGAAGCACATGTTCTCATAAATAAAATAATGTATAGAAATCGCCATTAATGTAAAAAATAACAATGTGAGAGAGAAGTATAAAAAATTCATTTTTGTGATTTTTGAAAAAACAAAATAGAGCAATACGGCGTTTATGGCATTTGATAGTTCACATTTAGCACTATCCCTACCAGCAGTTTAAAGAAAAAATTTGGAGCTGTTTTTGAGAGCAAAAAAATGTTTTTGTTGTTTTTTAATATTGCACGCAATAATGCCCGAAAATTACTAAACTGTTCAAAAAAATGTACATGACCTTAATGAATGAACTAAATATAAAGAATAAATTTTTCTTGAAAGAAAAATCTCCATCTTTAATTTTGAAGTTGAAGGAAGACTCCAGAAAAATTTCATCATTTGAAATTTTCGAAAATTTAGAGTTAACCCTGAAAATCAGATCTATGCCAGCTTTATAAATCTATTTTACTCTAGTCTTACAGGAAATTTAAAGAAAAAATTTGAAACCGTTTTTAAGAAAATTTTGAAAATGTCCCACGGGACTTCAAGTACCCCCAAAGGGTGGCCCCGGATAAGATGGTAAAAAGTTCCCATAAACCAAATGACACATGAGTAGTTAAACTATAACCCTAACATAAAAACAATATTTGTGAAAGGTTTTAGCCCCATCCCACCACCCACACCCCTCTACAGCCAAAAACGTTTTTTTAAATTTTCTTTTTTTTGTCAACTTATCACTATTTTATCTTATGGAAAAAAATATGAAAAATAAAAAGATAATTCATACTATCAGGAAAACATGTTTTGATATTTTCTCAGTGCCAAATTCAAATGCAAAAAAATATTTTTGAAATAAATAACAAAAAAATATTTTTACTGTGTCTTAGGACCTTGAAACAAGCTCAAAAAAAATCTCAAAAGTTCCTCTCAAAACACAAATTAATGTGAATTTATATTGTGAATTCATTTTTCAATTGGGCTACTGTCAAAAAAAAAACCATTTTTACCATTTCCCTGTCTTGAAATCACACTGACTTTAAATATATTTTGAAAATGTCTGTAACAGTTTTGTGCATTTATTTCAGTGTTTTTTTACATATTTAAAACGAAACCTATTAAACTTTGGATTAGATTAGCATGTGAACAGCCTGATACACTGATATGTAGGTGCTTTGAAGTGCAGTTACAGACCAACTCTACTGGATATACAAAATTAAACTTTTACTAGAACGTGCAGGTCTGGGAGATGTTCTTCTGGAGATGGTTACATGGAGAAAAAAGAACAGTTGCAGTATACTTGATGCATGATAATATAGGCCCAACCAGGATCACTGTTCCTGTTTACGGCATATAGAGCTATACTGGTTAAAGGAGTTAGCCGTACCTGTTGCCTTATTTAAGCATTCCTTATTGGTTTCACAAGTTACTGATCGTTGACAGGTACAGGAATGGGTTATGCATAGTACTTGCTATTAATAGAATATTCATTGTTTGTTTTTGATCCAAAAACAGATCTGTATATTTACCTACACAACCAGACACTTTAAAAATGGAAATTGCATGATTACAGGCAATAATTACACATTTAGTGATAATTTCACAAATTACACGAAAAGCCTCAAAAGTCATTAAATTTTGCAGTCTGATTGTTATTACAGTAGGTATACATACCCTGCATTGTTGTTGAATAAAAGAAGTTATATATTATAGGTTCATTACATATGTTACATTATACAGAGCATGAAAAAAGTCTCTCCACAGTGGCTGTTTCCCCACTCTAACATTCTTTATGCGGAAACGGCAACATCGTGGGCTTAATCAGCGTGACAGTGTTAGAATGTTACTCTGAGAAGTGCACTCGCTGATAGCATGCAGTAGTTGAAATAAAAATACGTGATCGTATTCTTATGCGATCACCACGATGTTGCTGCTTCCATATAAAGGATGGCAGAGTGGGAAGACACAGCAGAGAGACTTTTTGAATGCTCTTTATTATATACATCTATATAATATAATGTACATTATCTATGTAATGAATATTCTAAAACAGCATGTACCTAGAAATAAAATATTAGAATTTAACATGAAAATATTTATTTAGTCAAGTAAAATGTGTAAACTATAACATAATTCACAATAGAATGGAATATATTGACACAAACTTAATTGCAAACAAATACAAATGTAACATTAATGTACACGATCATTTATGTGATCAGGTGGATTAAATACACAAGGGGACTAAGAGCATGTTTAGGGACATCAGTAATTATTTCAAAATAGCTAATTTAAAATTGTTTCACAAATAACTAGAAGAAGCAAATTTTATTACTGATCCCCCCCCAAAAAATTTAATTCACATTTTTTTATAAAAAACGCCAAGATTTACTTAAATTATGGCTAAATATGTTGCTGAAAATTATTTTCGAACATATTTTTTCTTTATTTCCTTTAACCTTTCATTTTACAAATTTAATATTCTTGTTTTACATTTATATTAATTTTGGCTTCAAAAGGTTCAATTCTATTCGTCCCTTCATTATGCTTAGGGATCTTGCATTCACTAGCACAAAATTCATCTATATAAAATTAACATTTAGTGTACAATGACAATGAATTCATGAATGGTTTACATACTATTAAAATAAAAGTTTGGAAGAAATCACAAACATAAATCATATTTATATTTCTTACTTATTTCAATTTCTGTAATCTAAATGTACAAACATACAATAATAATCAGATCAAATTAGTTAATTTAATTTAAAACTGAAATTAAAATGTATAATTGTGCCCAGCGTTGAGTTGGGTCTGCAATTTGAATCAATCTCATTTCTTACAAACCTCTTTGCCCATTTGACAATGTATAAGCTCATTATTGGCCTGCATTTACAACTCTTATACTCCCAACATGCTAATGTCATAACTGAACTATTGTAATCATCTAAATGCAACAGCAAAACAATTGTAGAGGGGAATGTGCTCTCAACAACAGTAAATAAATGTAGTGGGAGGTCAGGATAAATCATAGTTTTAGTATTGTGTAAGGTAGGAGAAGACACATTACTTTAGTGTGGGACAAAATGATTGGTCTTCATTTTATTGGATGAGTTAAATAATACGTTTTCTAAGCAAATTAATAACCAGTTCTGAAGTGACTTTTAAATTGTGTACATTATTTTTTGAAATACAGACTATTCTGGAGTGCTCCAAAATTTAGGATTATATTCTTTGAATACTATTGATTAATTTTCACACACTCCTGAAAATCTTGATGGGACCTCTGATTGTAATAATTAATACACTGAAATATGCGTGGAAATAAAGTTGCTTTACAAATTATTACAATTCGATATTCGCATTTTTATTTAGCCAAGATAAACAATGAAACAAACTACACACAATACAATACACAGGCAAAGTTGTGAACACACAGAGGCTTCATTACAAACACAGATTATGTGTAATAAGATGATGACAATAGTAGTAATATTGATAATATGTAATTAGTAGTAGTAGAAATAGTAGTCT